>OY755248.1:76093035-76145535 GCA_963576725.1 Azorinus chamasolen
GAGGATATCCTCTATACAATGAAGATATTTATAGAGGATATCCTCTAGACACTGAAGATATTTATAGAGGATACCCTCTAGACACTGAAGATATCATAGAGGACATATCCTCTAGACACCGAAGAAATTTATAGTGGATATTAAACACTGAATTTATAATAAAAAATCATGTAGTTTCGAGTATTGTTAGAAGAACATTATGACATTGAGCAGTGTGTACGGACATAGTATATAGTATATTAACCATTCGATTTCAGGAATTAAAGTAATGGCATTTGCAAATACAGTAAAACCTCTCTCTAACGGCCACTAGATTGTGCTAATCAGTTGGTATATAGGGCAGGTGGCTGCTTAAAGCAAGGTGAAAGTAAAACAGAACGCTCCTATAGGAGCGTTCTGTTTTACTTACACCTTGCTTTAAGCAGCCACCTGCCTTTAACACAAACTACTTGGTTTAATTTAGTGGCCGTTAAAGAGAGGTTTTACTGTAGTTTATATATACTTAGCTTAACCTTTGATTATAAACTATTTCATTCCTGAATAACTAAACTTTTCAGGCATAATAGAAAGACAGCATAGTAATATCGGAATCATAGGCAATAGGCGTGACGAAAACTCTGTCTTATTCTAGGCGATTCTAAAGACTGGTCACTAAATATGTCTTGGATGAGAAATAATGGAGTCATTCTAGATGGCTGGTTTACCCTTTGGCTGCAAGTGGCGAGTCTGCTATTAACCCCTAACATCATATAAATGCTTTTTACTTCACTGCAAACACAGGTAGACCCAGATCAGCTGGCTCTTATAGGAGCTTTCTGACCAAGGTCTATTTTCGGCGCAAAATTTCTAACTGCCGTCTGCAAAACAATTTTGTTAAATCATTCAGTAAAACAAGGAAATGAGATAATTAAATGCAAATTTCATAGGAAAAAAGCACATATATAGAAATAGAATTTGAGACAAAAAGTGAAGTCCCTGGTCAGAAGCCGCATTGAAAATGCGGCGTCTGATCTGGGACTGCACTATTTGCCGTGGTGCATTTATGCGACATTGGCGGTGAAAGGGTTAAGGCAATGTATAGATCTGTTTCTGCAGAGAAAGGGTTAAATATGCAAACAGCTTGGATCCAGATGAGACGCTAACCAACTCGACGTCTCATCAGGATCCAAAATATTTGTTACCGTGATTATGTTTCTTGAAGGAAAATGGAAGAAAAAAAGAAAATTGTAGCAAACGATAACTTCTGCGGACAACATTGTGTGGCAAAGAAAGAGTTAATGTCCCTGGAATGTAACACTGGTGTCCATATATAGCAATGTAAAAATAAAGTCAGTGCGTACACTGAATATCACATATACTATTAAAATAATTAAAACAAATTGTCAGTTACTCGTGAAATAAAATGCACGAAAAACAAATTCTTGACATATCTTTTAACCCTTTCCCTTATGTAAGCGCATTTTCACGCATCTGCAAACAGAGTAGACCCAGATCAGACGGCTCCTATATGAGCCGTCTGATCAGGGTCTGCTCTGTTTGCGTATGATGTAATATGAATCTGACTCTACAGCTTCTGCCTTAGGCAACATGTCCTGTGTTAATATGTCATCATAAAAATAATCTTATTAATATTCATGACGTCATTATTTCTTACATAAATATACAACAGGGAAAGGGTCAAATAAGTAGAACCTATTCAATGTGGCCATTCATTTATTGGTTATAGGAGTCTAAAAAGCAGGTGGTTGCTTAATGCAGGGCAAAAGTAATGCAGAAAGCCCCATACAGGAGCTTTCTGTATTACTTTGGACCTGTATTAAGCTACCACCTGTTCACTGACCTGTAATTAGAGCTCTTTAGATGGCCGTTTAAGATAGGTTCTACTGCTCTATTTTTGTTGTAAGAAACTGAAATGAGAACGGCTTTTGTTTCCAAAATGCAAATGTCTACATGACGTGGAAATTTCAGATTTCTCAAACAGAAGAACATGTCATCCTTTTCTCTCGGTATTCAATTGGTTTCCATCTCTTCATATTTCCCGAAAACATTAGGTCTCTTTGAACACTGAAAAAAACCCCAAAACATTGCTGTCAAAAAATGGCATAAAAGACGAGTATTTTCCATTGTTTGGTATGATACATTTTCAGAATCACAACTGAATTATATTCACAAACATGTTTACATGTACTTGGTTCCCTGCATCTACCGGTTTGGTCCAAGCTGGGAACAAATCAAATAGTACAGTAAATTCCCTCTAAACCGGAATCTGAATAGGGAACAATTAAGCATTTTACAGGCAGATTCTTAATGCAGGATGGAAGTCATGCTTCAAGCTTTCTGCATTACTTTCAGCCTGCATTAAGCTGTCATATGTCTGAAAGACAGGCATTGAAAGTAATTTAACCCTTCTCTTACTGAATTTTACAATACATTTCTCCTTCTTTACACATGCCCTGTTGTATATTTACATATATCTTCACTGTGTACACGTATTTCGCTGTGAAATCACTGTTGTGGAGTGCACTGGTTGCACAATCAACTTGTAAATAGTGCAGACCCTGATGAGACAGCTCCTGCAGGAGCTGTCTCATCTGGGTCTGCACTATTTACAGGTAGGTATATTGACGTGAATAGCAAGCGAAGGGTTAACATCCGGTGAAAAGGGGGGGGGGGTTACTGTATGTAAGATAAGATAAGATAATGTTTTATTATAATGTTTTATTATTGTGACCCTATAGTCTGATCAGGGTCTGCTCTGTTTGCCTTTGACATGATATAGATATGATTTTACGGTTTTTGTCAAAGCAAAAACATTCTTAAAAAGTTACCATTATAAAATATTCAGCTAATAAATATTCATGATGTCATTAATTCTCACATGACTATTGAACAGGGAACGGGTTAGAGCCATGTAATAATTGTTCAAGCGGTTGTTTTAAACTGAGTTTTGTTACTTGTTATAATGTTGCTTGTGAGTCACAAACCGTGAAGACCTTTAAAAGACCTCACGTCCAGACTCTGTGGCAGATCTGGATCAACAGTGATTGCCTGTTTTCAGGTACAGTCAACCCTCATTATACCAGCATTCGTTACAATGGCACCCTCGTTTTACCGACAGTATGCCTTGAAACAAAATTAGCGCTATTATGTCTTTGAAACAACCACTGAATAAATATGTACAATACCAATAAGACAGGTGATCGCTTAATGCAGAACACAAGAAGTGCAAAAAGCTCCCAAGAACACCTCGTGCGTTCTGCATTAAGCGTTCACCTGTTGATAATAGTTTAAAACTGGCCATATGGTTCCTTTCATATTTAAACTCGTTATAACGACAACCTCGTTATACCAGCAAAATGTCTGGAAACAAACACCTCCGTTGTAACGAGGGTTCACTGTATGAATGCTTCTGAAGTGAGTGCTACATTTAATTTTTTATTTGAGTGTAACAACATGTAGATGTCAAACATAAACTGTTTGACGTTTTGGTCATCACAATTCTAGTCATAGTAGAAAGTGCGAACCAGTTTGGATCCAGATGAGACGACGAGTATCTCTCTGAAAAGAAATTATTACTTACTTTCATGTCGTTCAAACATTTGAGAAACTACTGACCGAGCGTCAAAATAAACTTTGAACCTGATCAAACACCGAGTTACTCGGCATCTCGGCTGGATCTAAGCCGTTTGCAAAAATGCTAATCAGGTCTCGCTGATAAAGGGATAATGGAAACTACGACTTTCAGAAAGTGCACATACCTTTTGAATAATCATAAAGCAAATTAGGTTGACAATAGAGACAACGCTAAATGCCCAAAACGTCATCCTAGCGCCAAACGTCTCCACAGCAATCCCACCAATCATGTGACCAGATCCCGCCCCAAGACCCCAGTAGACGCCATGCATGATTCCCTGCAAAGTTCCGAGGTATTCCGAAGGAATGTGCGAACATAGATACTTTGTATACACCGACCATATACCTGCAAACGTTGCACCTGGAAATACATTTTTAATAATAGAATTTGGAATTATTTTGACAATAACATTGCCATACAGTGGAATCTGTCTTAAGCGGGTATCGAAAAGGTATCTAAGCATGGGTCTGTAAGGCAGGTGGTGGCTTAATGCAGGTCAAAACTAATGCAGAAAGCTCCTATAGGAGCTTTCTGTATTACGTTTGAGTTGCATTAAGGAACCACCTGTTTGTTAAGAATTCAATAAATGAATGACCGCTTAGGACAGGTTTTATTGTACAGTGCTCCCTCTCTACAACGACACCCTTTGGGATACGAAGATTGTATGTGTTGTTCAGAGGGAGTCGTTATAGGGAGGGGAAATCAAACATAATTAGCTTGTTTGCAGATCCCCAGATAAGGTGTGTTTCGAGAACTAAAACCGTTATGCCTCAATCAAACCCTATGTTGTGACCACTCTTTAGAATCGTCACAAAGTGACGATTCTAAAGAGTGGTCACAACATAGGGTTTGATGGAAGCATAAAGAAAATACGATGGAAAAAAGTTGTGTCTGGAGCCGTGTTGTTTCGGAAACAGTTACATGCGTTGTTGTAAGGAGGGAATCGTTATTGAGAGGGCCGTTGTAGGGAGGGAGCACTGTATAAAAGACCATGCACAAGAGCCGTTTGTACATTAAGCAATTTTAACGCCAATGCGCTCGACTTAATTTCGCAGATGAAGAGAATCCCTTTATTCGATAAACGCGAATATTTAATAATGTCCCTCATAAATAGCCTGACATATATACCTTCTATTGAGCTGCTCATGTATAGATGTAAAGCTTGTAACATATTGTGCCTTTACAACAAGCACCTGACAAACGTTTGTAAAATGAGGTAAGTTCGCTTTGATCCCGGATGTGGTTCGCGCAATGGAGCGTTAAAACACCATGTAAACAACACGGGTTATGTTTCTTTAAATGTTAGCGCTAGACTGGTGAATATTCGCGAAAATCAACACGTAAAGTGTCCCCAAGTGTTAGCAATAGACTCGTGTATAAGATAAGGTAATCTTTATTTATAGTTGGTTTACATCAACATATAAACACTAGCTTTGAAGCTATTGTCCGACATAATCAGATTATCCAGTAACAATACAAACAAACAACCTATAAAAAGGAACCTCTAAAAATAGAAAGTCTGTGAAAATAAAAGTATATAACATATAGTTTCATTAAATAGCAAAATAAAATGCCCACTAAATCAACATGTTAAGTGTACCCATGGGTTTGCGCTAGACTAGTGTATATCCACGAAATCAACACATAATGTGTCCCTAAGTGTTAGCGCTAGACTGGTGCATGTCCACGAAATCAACAGGTAATGTGTCCCTTAGTGTTAGCGCTAGACTGGTGTATGTCCACGAAATCAACAGGTAATGTGTCCCTAAGTGTTAGCGCTAGACTGGTGTATGTCCATGAAATCAGCAGGTAATGTGTCCCATAGTGTTAGCGCTAGACTGGTGTATGTCCACGAAATCAACAGGTAATGTGTCCCTAAGTGTTAGCGCTAGACTGGTGTATGTCCACGAAATCAGCAGGTAATGTGTCCCTAAGTGTTAGCGCTAGACTGGTGTATGTCCACGAAATCAGCAGGTAATGTGTCCCTAAGTGTTAGCGCTAGACTGGTGTATGTCCACGAAATCAGCAGGTAATGTGTCCCTAAGTGTTAGCGCTAGACTGGTGTATGTCCACGAAATCAACAGGTAATGTGTCCCTAAGTGTTAGCTCTAGACTGGTGTATGTCCACGAAATCAGCAGGTAATGTGTCCCTAAGTGTTAGCGCTAGACTGGTGTATGTCCACGAAATCAACAGGTAATGTGTCCCTAAGTGTTAGCTCTAGACTGGTGTATGTCCACGAAATCAGCAGGTAATGTGTCCCTTAGTGTTAGCGCTAGACTGATGCATGTCCACGAAATCAACAGGTAATGTGTCCCTTAGTGTTAGCGCTAGACTGATGCATGTCCACGAAATAAACAGGTAATGTGTCCCTAAGTGTTAGCGCTAGACTGATGCATGTCCACGAAATCAGCAGGTAATGTGTCCCTTAGTGTTAGCGCTAGACTGATGCATGTCCACGAAATCAACAGGTAATGTGTCCCTTAGTGTTAGCTCTAGACTGGTGTATGTCCACGAAATCAGCAGGTAATGTGCCCCATAGTGTTAGCGCTAGACTGATGTATGTCCATGAAATCAACAGGTAGTGTGTCCCTTAGTGTTGGCGCTAGACTGGTGTATGTCCACGAAATCAACAGGTAATGTGTCCCTAAGTGTTAGCGCTAGACTGATGTATGTCCATGAAATCAACAGGTAATGTGTTCCTTAGTGTTAGCGCTAGACTGGTGCATGTCCACGAAATCAGCAGGTAATGTGTCCCTTAGTGTTAGCGCTAGACTGGTGTATGTCCACGAAATCAACAGGTAATGTGTCCCTTAGTGTTAGCTCTAGTCTGGTGTATGTCCACGAAATCAGCAGGTAATGTGCCCCTTAGTGTTAGCGCTAGACTGGTGTATGTCCACGAAATCAGCAGGTAATGTGCCCCATAGTGTTAGCTCTAGACTGGTGTATGTCCACGAAATCAGCAGGTAATGTGCCCCATAGTGTTAGCTCTAGTCTGGTGTATGTCCACGAAATCAGCAGGTAATGTGCCCCATAGTGTTAGCGCTAGACTGGTGTATGTCCACGAAATCAGCAGGTAATGTGCCCCATAGTGTTAGCGCTAGACTGGTGCATGTCCACAAAATCAACAGGTAATGTGTCCCTTAGTGTTAGCTCTAGACTGGTGTATGTCCACGACAGTGCTAGAGTATTCCTGCCCACTAAATCACCAAATTTCTGACCTTTGAAAATCGTCAGGATCCAAATCAGATAGTCGGTGTCTGATCAGGATCAAAACTAACACCCAAATTATAAGTTAACCCTATCCCTCATGTAAACGCGTTTTCACGCATTTGCAAACAGAGTAGACCCAGATCAGACGACTCCTATAGGATAGAAATTTGATAGACCTGTTTCTTTAGTTTCTGAAATGGTTACAATGTTCCAACTGTACCATATGACATTTTAACTATTTTGTTCATGAATATTCAGTAGGTATTGAAATTTGGAATAAACATACAACAGGGAAAGGGTTAATGAAAGGGACAATATGTTTTTGAAAAGTAAAACTTTATTCCACTACCAAACCCTATTATGTGACGCTTCTAAAGAGAAGTCACAACATAGGGTTTGGTGGAGAAATAAAGAAGTTTTCTTGAAACTATTTGAACATTTAGCACTCTACCGGCGACTTTATGGTAACCTTTGCAAACAGTTTGGATCCAGATGAGACGCCGAATAACTCGGCGTCTCACCAGGATCCAAACTGTTTGTCACTCCAACATTGTTTTTAAAAAAAGATATGGAAGAAAAGTGTATTTTAGAATTAGGGCAGACGATAAAATTTGCAGACGACAATTGCTCAGAGTGCAGAAGGTTAACGTACACGACTTTTCTTGGCCTCTGATTCGTAAATGTCAAGGAAAAGAAATCTCCTAGACGGCTTATATTTAATAATTTAGCTTAGCATAAAAGTTCAGACAAACCATTTAGCTTAGCATAAAAGTTCAGACAACCCACACAGGATGGATGAATCATGAAATATGCAAGTAAACATACAGAAGAAAACGGAAAGAAAAATATACAGATCGAGAGACAGACATACAGACAGAGAAAACATACCTTGTAGAATCTCAAACGGTAAAACCACCCACGGGTTTTCTATAACCGCATATGCACTAAATCGTAAAGCGTAGCCAAGGAGTCCTATGCCCATAAAAACAAGGCAACTGGTTTTGTTGAGAATTCGGAACACAATTAAGAACATCACAGCCTCTGAAAACAAGCTGACCCCATTGGCTACTCCCAGTACAAACTGAGTAGCTCCTGAAAGAAGAAAGAAAACAAGGTGAACCCATTATCCACTCCAGTACTAGCTGTGTATCCCCTGAAACAAGAAAGAAAACGAGTTGAACCCATTAGCCACTCCCAGCACGAGCAGTGTATCCCCTGAAACAAGAAAGAAAACGAGGTGATCCCATTAGCCACTCCCATCACGAGCTGTGTAGCTCCAGAAACAAGAAAGAAAACGAGGTGAACCCATTAGCCACTCCCAGCACGAGCTGTGTAGCTCCAGAAACAAGAAAGAAAACGAGGTGAACCCATTAGCCACTCCCAGCACGAGCTGTGTAGCTCCAGAAACAAGAAAGAAAACGAAGTGAACCCATTAGCCACTCCCAGCACGAGCTGTGTAGCTCCAGAAACAAGAAAGAAAACGAGGTGAACCCATTAGCCACTCCCAGCACGAGCTGTGTAGCTCCAGAAACAAGAAAGAAAACGAGGTGAACCCATTAGCCACTCCCAGCACGAGCTGTGTAGCTCCAGAAACAAGAAAGAAAACGAAGTGAACCCATTAGCCACTCCCAGCACGAGCTGTGTAGCTCCAGAAACAAGAAAGAAAACGAGGTGAACCCATTAGCCACTCCCAGCACGAGCTGTGTAGCTCCAGAAACAAGAAAGAAAACGAGGTGAACCCATTAGCCACTCCCAGCACGAGCTGTGTAGCTCCAGAAACAAGAAAGAAAACGAGGTGAACCCATTAGCCACTCCCAGCACGAGCTGTGTAGCTCCAGAAACAAGAAAGAAAACGAGGTGAACCCATTAGCTACTCCACGTACGAACTGAATAGTTCCTGAAAGGAGAAATCATGCCAAAATGGTAACTTTATCTTTCAATATCACTTACGCGAGACAATTCACTTAACATTTTCCCTCATATAAACGTGTTTTCGCGCATCTGCAAACAGATATAGGAGCCGTCTGATCAGGGTCTGCTCTGTTTGCTAATGGAATTTGACATATCTGTTTCTTTACTGTCTAAAATGGCTACAATAGTCCACCTTCCATGTTTCATTATAACTATTTTGCCCATGAATATTCAGTAGGTATTGAAATTTGTAATAAACATAGAACATGGAAAGGGTTAAACCATTCGTGGGAAACGAATGTACTACCATTTTTGAACAGTGTAGACCTATGCCATAGGGCTCCTCTAGCAGTCTGCACTGTTTGTCATTCAAAGTCCTCAAGCAAATATAAACCTGACATACCAACTGGGCTATATAGTTAAACCTTTACCACATGATGCTTTTTCGCAAACAGAGTTGACCCAAATCAGACGAATCATAGGGGATGTTCTGTTTACTTATCAAATAAAATAGATCGGAGTCTACACAGTCTGGCATAAACTAGATCGGAGCCTACACAGTCAGCCATGGCCAAGATGTGGTGTTCATATGACATTATAAACACCAGTTAGTCAATAGTCATCATATATTATTTCTTAACCCTTTCAGTGCCACGAAGACGGGTCTGTGATACAGTGCTCCCTCTCTACAACGACACCCTTTGGGATACGAAGATTGTATGTGTTGTTCAGAGGGAGTTGTTATAGGGAGGGGAAATCAAACATAATTAGCTTGTTTGCAGATCCCCAGATAAGGTGTATTTCGAGAACTAAAACCGTTATGCATCAACCGTTATGCCGTTATGGAGGCATACAGAAAATACAATGGAAAAGGCTGTTTCTGGGGCCTTGTTGTTTCGGAAACAGTGACATGCGTTGTTGTAAGGAGGGAATGGTTATTGAGAGGGACGTTGTAGGGAGGGAGCACTGTATCATATGCAAACAGTATGGATCTATATGAGACGCCGAGTAACTGGTCAAGGAGAAACATAACAATATTACTGAATCTCACTGGACAAGATGAATAATACTGTATCTCTCTGGACAAGATGAACCATAACAATATTACTGTAACTCACTGGACAATATGAATAATACTGTATCTTTCTGGACAAGATGAACCATAACAATATTATTATATCTCACTGGACAAGATGAACCATATCAATATTATTGTATCTCACTGGACAAGATGAAACATACCAATACTCCTATATCTCACTGGAAAAGATCAGCCATAACGATATAACTGTATCTCACTGGGTAAGATTAACTATAAAAATATTTTTGTATCTCACAAGACAAAATTAATCATAACAATATAATTGTATTTGGGCAAGATTAACCATATCAATATTCCTGTATATCACTGAACAATATGAACCATAATATTAAAATATTCTTGTATCTTACTGGGCGATATTAGAATTGATTGTTAAACAATTTGGTTTATAGAAAGACGCCGAGTTTCTATGTACTATACATCTGTTCAACCCATTCTCTCATAGGTTGTTTTAGATCCTTCTTGGATAAACCTACCGAAAAGGAGCATTTACTTGACAAAGGGAAGTTTTTAGGTTTTGTAGTTTTGAAACCATTGTGATAAATAGAGTATTTGCTCATATGAAGCAAATGCTCTATTTATCGCAATGGTTTGAAAAATGACTTTTACAGGGGCGACCAAAGACGTCAATATGAGGGAATGGAATATTTACTTACGTTAACACCGATTACCTCATAGGCTATTATTAGATTCAACCGCTTTGAATAAATCTACCGAAAAGGAGCATTACGTAGAGAAAAGTAAATTTTAGAATTTTGTAGTTTGAAACCATTGTGATAAATAGAACATTTGCTCCTATAAGAGCAAATGCTCCATTTATCACAATGGTTTCACAAAGTGACATTTACGGAGTCGTCAAAAGTCGTCAATATGAGGGAATGGGTTAACATTGATTCAAAAGATTAAAATACTAGAATACTGTTTATAGTACAATATATCTGTTTAGAAGTCATCTTTTTTTATGTCCTTACCTATATTTTCTAAATGCCAGAACAAAAACCCTAGGATAACGCCATTGCAAACGCCAGTGGTAAATATACAAAAGAGCCAGGAACCATAATGCAACGTGAGAAACATTCGGAGAACCTTCATTGGGTTCGGTCGTGGCTTGGATATCTGGTGGTCGTCTGCTTGTTTCTGTAAAATACGATTAAATACCAAAAGCATGTATAACATGTGTAATGAGATTTGTCGTTTGGTAAAACCGATTACTCCAAAAATACACATTTTTTCGCCTTTGCAAACAGAGTAGACCCAGATCAGACGGCTCCTATAGGAGCCGTCTGATCAGGGTCTTCTCTGTTTGCGTATGATATGATATAGATATGATTCTACAGTTTCTGCCATGGCCAAAACTTCCTGTGCCCATTTGAATCTAGAGGGAATATAAGAAAGTGCAAATAGTGGCAAAAAGGGAAAATATTTCATCAAATTACACCACTTGAATCACCATGGGTTTTTCCTAAATATTTCGCAGACATCTTTATTTGGAAGAAATTAACAAACCCAAGAGAATTTACTTTGAAATTTCTTCTTCTTGAAAATGTTACCCGCATATTATTATTCGAATGGAATGTTTGAATAAGAATTGCATCCTTACTCAAAGCGAAGTATTTCAGGTCTTTAAGGCAGGTGCTTGTAAAATGCTGGACAAACTTCTGTAGGAGACGTTTAACCAGGGTCTGCTCTTTTTGCTTCTGATATAATATAGATATGATTCTACACTTTCTGCCATGGCCAAATATTCCTGTGGTCAATGTGCTATTATAAAAATTAATCTAATTAAAATTCATGACGTCATTATTTCTTACATGAATATTCATGCAGTAGAGGTTAATTTGCATATTACAATTTATTCTAATAGGTACTTTTTAAACACAACAACTTTTCATACAATTATACTAAAAGCTGTCTAATATGTCTATAAATAACACGTTTTGTGGATTTTTTTCTCTAAATACAGTACTATTTGAATCATTTTATGAAACATTCCTTGAACAATTTTCAATAATTATGGTTTACATTGCCATTTGTAATTTCTTGTTCTAGAACCAAATATTATTACGACATGCTCTATTTATCATAATGGTTTCACAAAGTGACTTTTACTGAGTTGTCAAAAGTCGTCAATATGCGGGAAAGGGTTAAGTGTATGTTAGGCAAATTATTGAAACAAAACCATGTGCTGAAGAAAGAGCAAACAAGTTTTTCAGAAAAATGATGTTGCAGCAACTCAATAGAATTAAGTTACAATCTAGTTACAATCTTTTATCCCATTCCCTGATATGTTATTTTCGATTCAACCTCTATGAACAAATCTACTGAAAAGAAGCACTTACAAGAAAAACAGTAGATTTTAAACCATTGTGATAAATAGAGCATTTGCTCCTTTGCTCTATTTATCACAATGGTTTAAAAAAGTGACTTTAACATACATGCATGCATCAAAATGCATCAATATGAGAGAATGGGTTAAGGATGAAGCAAAACTAGTCTTGACATTAAGTAATTAAAATATCTTCCTTTTCAATCTAATTATATATACTATTGCATTAAACATGTTACATATTTATATAAATACACTATATACATTGACATACTATGTTATACAATGATGATCCGTGTTATCCCTTGTTCATAAACATACAATGTTCATCAGAAACTATGATCAATTTGAAGTTTTACTTAACCCTTTCCTACATAAATACGCCTTTCTACGCCTCTGTTAAAGTAACTTTTGGAAACTACATGTATTGTGATAAATAGAGCATTAATTGCTCCTTGGGAGCAAAATTAATGCTCTATTTTACAATTTATCACAATGGTTTCAGAATTACAAAATTCTAAAAAAAATCTTTTCTCTAGTTGATGCTCCTTTTCGGTAGATTTATTCAAGGAGGTTGGATCTAAAAATAGCCTATGAGGGAATGGGTTAAGAAAAAATCATTCTGGTCCACATTATCAAGCACTTCACTGCCACAGCCTGAATTGTATATTCTGATCTACAGTACTTTAATTAGCAAACAGAGTAGACCTTAGTCAATAAGTTATCATAGGGGCTGTATGATACTGATGTACCCTTTTTGTAAAGACTTAAAAGGGGTGTAAATGTTAAAAGGATAAGGTTACCAAATTTTATTGACATTACATAGCATCATACATTAAAAACAAGATTCAAGGATTGGTGAAGCACCAGGGTCTATAAACCAATGCCCTTTTCAACAAAAATTACTGTGCCTTCATTGGACCCTAGGGGATACACTAGTTAAAGGTACATTCAAAAATGATTAAAAGAGATATTCAGTTCTTATATATACGTATATTGCCATCTGGTTGTCAGTCCTCTTCCTTGTACATGTATACCACTCATGAATACTGTGTTAAATACTCCATAAATACGCAGGGTTGAGCGGTAAATACCGGCCATTCTACACCATTGCAAACAGGGTAGACCCACACCAGATAGCTCCTATACAGAGCTCCAGATAAGATGCACCAATTACATGTTCAGGAATAACTCCTTTATTTCTCCACCAAACCTTATACTATGACCTATCTTCAGAAATCTTCTCGAAGAGACAATTCTATAAAGTGGTCACAGTGTAGGGTTTGGTGGAGAAATGACAATTAAATTAGTATTTGGAAACACACCCTTATCTGTAGCTATAAGCCTATAGGAGTTGTCTGATCAGGGTATGTTCTGTTTGCTTATGACATAATATACATCTGGCTCTACAGTTTCTGTTATGGCCAAAAATGCCTGTCTTAATAATGCCATTGCAAAAACTCAACTCATTAATATTCATGATGTCATTATTTCTAACATGAATATTTATGGAGTAAAGACTTAACTGCTATGATCAAAATTTGATCACTATGACATGTCAACTGTGGTTTTTAACAAACTGAGCATCATCTTAATGGGGGATGACCAACAAATACTGGCTGCTTGTGTCCAAAGTAGTTCAGAAGGTTCATTCATTTTTGTTGCTCATTTTACAAAACTTCAGCATAGCTTCTGATAGTCCTTTCTGCTTTTTGATATGTCCAAGTTGTTGAAAAGCATCAAGCTTCAGAGTACTGCCCATCTCTCTCAGCATGTCTAACATATATTCTACTTTCCGTTTAGAATCACCATCATACCGTCTTTGACCAAATTGTTTTGCAATTAACTGGTACATGTGAAAAAGTGGTGACTCGAAAGGGACTTGAACCCAGGGCCTTTGACTTACCATGCCAACACTCTACCTACTGTGCTGTCAAGGTCACACAGTCTAAAGCTTTTCAATGTTCCACCACAATCTTTAACCATTTAATGTTCCATCTGGAGATCAGCAAACACTGGCTGCTTGTATCTAAAGTAGTTCAGTAGATTTTAATAATTCATATATCACAAAGTCAGCACCAGTTGATCAAGCTTTTCATACATATACTTAGATGAGTATTGGGAAGTCTTGTATGGATGTTGATAAAAATGTTTCATCGATTCGCTCTTTGTCAATAAAGCAATATTATTCTCCGTTTTTGTGGCAATTAAAGCAACGTGGGCTCTGTTAGAAAACTGGTATGTCAGGTTCATGATTGTTTGGAATCTTGTTGAAATTACTGTCCCCTGCAAATAAAATTATTTTTTATGATTAAAATATATTTCTTAACCCCCTACACCATAAATATTCATATAACAAATAAATACATGTAGAGGTTATTTCATAGGTGACTAGGGCCTCAGCGATATTGGCATGTCACCTTGAGATTGGCTCTAGGGCTTAAACACGAGGGACTACAGGTATATCAAGGTAAGGGACTATATCACTCTGCGGTCCTAGTCACCTGTGTAACAACCTGTTTATTACATTTGTGGATAAAAAGGGATCTACCAGGTGCAATAGTTTCTCAAATGATTGAAAGAATCAGACGGTAATGACTATTCTGACGTCAGTTGGATAACGTCAAAATGACAGGGTTTTTCTATTATTAAAAATGGGCATTGCAAAGAGCGGCAAGTGTGCACTTTTTATTTACCTGTATGTGTACCGGACATGTAAATGATCTGAATTGAATCGGGCGAGGATTCAGGATTGTCTTTGTAAAAGCCAGGATTTGGGGACTAATCGGTATGTGTATGAGCACTTGGACAACATTTGCATCATTTATAATGATTATAGCAAAATTAGACCTTTTATCGCTTATTGGGGTTCTGTTGCTATAGACAATAGATTTAGAATGTTATCTTGGCAGCTGGCACAAAATCAGTTATTGGCCCCGTCGCTAGGTCTGTATTGGCCTGCTCAGACAACACCACTCCATTTTTCAAATTATATTGGACCATTTTTAACGTAAAAATGTTACTATTTATAGTAACAAATATAATAAATAGAGGTTATTACACGGGATGACTAGGGCCTCAACGTGATATTGTCCCGCCACCTTGATATTGGCCTAAGGGCCTAAGCCTGAGGGTCTATATCAAGTTAAGGGCCAATATCACGCCGCGGTACAAGCCAGCCGTGTAATAACCTGTTTATTACATTTGTAAAACATTGATGAACATTTTAGCAGATCAGATATAGAGCAGACAGTATTTCTCAGCATGAAAACGGTGTTAAAAACTCAACTGAGGGAATGGCGCTATCCTGACATCATTTGGATGACGTCAAATTGACGGTTTTACACTATCCGAACAATGGGCGATGGAACTAGCGACTAGATGTCACTTTACTGGTATGTGCACGGTGCATTTGAATAAATCTGAATAAAATCCGGCGAGGATCGTGGTTTGGAAATTGGGGCTTATTGGTACATGTACGAGCACTTCGACAACATTTGCAGCATTGGAGCAGAATAAGAATCAGTTATTGGCCTGTCGCTAGGTCCGTACATGCCCGCTCGGAGAATTCCACTTTCGACTGATATTGGACCATTTTGAGTGTTAAAATGATACTATTTATACATGTAGTAACAAATGTAATGATTACATTTATACTGGATATTAACTGAATGTTTATAATGGCACTATGAACAATTCTGTTTTAATCATACTAGAAACTGTATAATCGTCTAATCTTTATTATTTCATAAGCAAACAAAGCAGACCCTGATCAGAGAGCTCTTATAGACACTGTCTGATATGGATAGATGCTGTTTGCAAAGGCATTAACCCTTTCTCTCAAATAAAATTCATTTGCAAAGAGTAGACCCAGATCAGGTTCTTCTCTCATTGCTAACCGAATTCAACAGACCTTTTCCTTTACTTTCCAAATTTTAAATGTCTACAATGTTCCACCTTCCATATTTCATTACTATTTTGTTCATGAATATTCAGTAGGTATTGAAATTTGATATAAACATAGAACTGGGAAAGGGTTAAGAGGTCTATTAATGGAGTATGTATCAGTAAATGACTATAAAACATTTTACATTTAAAATTGTAGATCATTCACCTTTTTTCACAAGTGCATATTACCAGGATAACAACAAAATAGAAAGGCTTTGTACAATCCTTCTTCAGATTTCACTATGTCGATAATTTAAGCCTTTCTCTGTTTAAAATTAAATTTAACCTTTTCCCTCATATAGACACATTTTCACGCATCTGCAAACAGAGTATAGGAGCTGTCTGATCAGGGTCGGCTCCGTTTACTTATGGTGTAATAAAACTCCCAACCAATATAGATCTGATTCAACAGCTTCTGTCTCGGCCAGAATCTCATGTGTTCATATACCATTATAAAAACTAATCTTATTAATATTCATGACATCATTATTTCTTACATGAATACATTGTACACAACAGAGAAAGGGTTATGGATTAATAATGGCATATTGATATTATTAGATCAATTTTTAAAATTGCATTTTAACAAATGACATTTTGGTATAGACAGAAACTGTAGGTAGTGTTTCATAATCGGCTGATTGTCTTAATCGATCATCGGATATAATCAGACATACCACTTCAATTAATCATCGATTATACAATCGAAATGAGAAATTTCAATTTTGAGTATAAATTTAGTAACGAAAATCTTAAAATTGACAATAAAAAACAAACAGATTTTATGTTTTTGATTTTAATTGCACATCTGAAGATAAATACATACATTACTAATGTAGTAATGTGTTTTCATACATTTTATATCAGAAACAATATAGCTATTTTAGATAAAATATAATATTTTTTTTATTTCTATTAATCGATTATTTGATTTTGTAATTGATTATCTATTAAATGAGCACTTTCGATCAATCATCGGAAATAACTGATCATCGATTAAACACTAACTGTAGGAACATAGAATCTGATCTGTATAACACCATAAACAAACGGAGCAGACCCTGATCAGACAGCTCAAATAGGAGGGCTCCGCGCCATCTGATAAGGGTTTACCTTGTTTACAAATGCGTGAAAATGCGTTTATATGAGGGTAGGGGCTATGCTGAACTGTCAGTGGGGCACTACAACAGATGAGACAGAGAGGTCAAGATGTACTAACTACTCTCATCAGAATCTGTACTGTTTGCCATATACTTATTTATATTATTTCATTCATGAGCAATCAAACCAGACCCTGATCAGATGAGATCCCAGGTCGTTTCGGACCCAATCTGTTTCGGCCTTGGTTGTATTGGCCTTGGTCGTTTCGGCCACAATTGGGGCCGAAACGACCAAGGATTACGTGGAATATATCAGCAATGGACATCAAATTTTATTTAAGCAAAATCTGTTCTTTGTTTCAGAAAATTGACAATTGACAAGAAATAAAGAAAGCGAAGATCGCAATATCCATTCAGATTGAATAGTTCCTATAATTATGTCAGAAATGTTTGTGTAGTACTATTGCACTTAGTTGTTCCTCAACAAGCCCCATCTGTTTCTACCTTATATGAAGCAAATAAACCCATGAGAATAAAGTGTTTAATATTTGCTAAAAAAATGCTGCAAATACTGCAAATTGCTTAAGTTTGTAATTATATAATGTTTTTGTAAACTCTTATTGAAATATTTTGTTGAATCCACGAAATAGACTAAAATAACGTTTCTCATTATCAAGCAACAAGGCCGAAACGACCAATGCCGAAACGGATTGGGTCCGAAACGACTAAGGACCGAAACGGATTGGGTCCGAAACGTCCCGACTCCCATCATCGGTTTGCAAAAACGTAGAAAGGCATATTTATGGAGGAATGTAGCCGAAGGGGTTTAATTTAAAGTCTCTAGGGGGGTTAATGAGTTAAAACTAAAATATAAAATAGCTCAGGCGCTGCAAATCTTCTTATCTACATGACAGACATTGTTTTAACTCGGGGATTCACCGATAATCGTGTCACGAGTGATTCTGTTAGATAATTATTTTCTTCTTGAAAGTCATAGCAGAACTATTAATAGATACTATTGTATCTTCATGTACTTACGATATTCGAGCTAGTCCAAAATGCGGGTCTGGTAAAAGAAATTCTGTGTAAAGTCAAATCTACACTCGCTTTGTTGATGGCTGACAAGTCACGTGATATTCAAAATGGCGGCGACCAATTAATCAAAAATAAATTCGTGTATAAGTGTGCATAAAAAACCCCGATATAATAAATATCGCCTCATTTGAACAATATTGGTAATTTTTGTTGAAGAAATAATCCAATACAGTAAATGCTTGTCTTAAAACACGGTCCACATTCGTACTTTTTGTAATAAATTGAGCTAAATACCGAACTACATTGAAAGTTTGAGTAAATCGTTTTGTGAGGCCCGGCTGATTTACTGTCGCAGATCCGGTAGAATTAGTGTCTGTGTTATCACACAGACACTAAAAACGCAGGGAAGCAACCAGAAAGCCTCGGGGAGCAATCGGAACATCTCGGGGAACAAATCGCAACAGCTTGGGGACCAATCTGAACACCGCAATTTATTCAGAGCTAGAACACAAACGAAATATGTCTGAAACGTTATCGAATAACCTTTATTCTATTTTGAAACAGACACACTGTCTTTAAATAAACGAAGCAGATTTTACCTGAAATTTGAATAAAAGTGTTGAAAAAAAGCAAAGCGTCATGCATCCAGCGAAGAAGTAGAAGGCGACTTTATAGTTGCTAATGACAACAGGAATACCACAGATCACCATGTCCTCGCGTGTCGTGCTAATGACCCCGCCCACAATCATCGAACTGGAAAAAAGCAGCAGAATAAACTATGTGACAAAATGAAATCTATATGTACATTATAAAATGCATAAATATAAGTATACATGTATGTGATTTGTGTAAAACAATCTCCAAACTGACCGAAATGTGTAAAACTAGCAAAGCAAATATTTAGATACACAAATTTAGGTAAAATGTGCCTTATTAATACAAACAAATTATGTTGTGACTGAAATTAATCATTACAGTGCGGGAAACAAGTCCCCAGTGTCCTTTTCAAACAGTGTAGACCCAGCTGAGAGGAGTCCTCTCATTACATCGAGTCTGCCCTGTTTGTCGTGTTATACAATTCGTTAAAAGTCCCCGAATACTCGCTGTCAGCTTGGTCTGTCTGAATGCTGGAACAGTCTATTGAAAAATACAGCATTAATACAGAGTTTAGCAGTCTGATATATATAGTGTTAAAGAGACGAGTATTTATGCAACTGCAGACAGAGCAGACCAAGATCAGATATTTATCCTACAGATAGTTCATGTAGGAGCAGTCTGGCCAGGATCTGATCTGTTTGCTTAATGATTGCACCGTTTCTATTATGGCCAAATTTTCGATGTTCATAAATGTAATAAATGTATACCTTTGTAAAAAAAATGTTTTAATGTAATTCTAAAGATCTATTCATGAAGGCGTCGTTTTTAACTTACCAACGATGCATACAACAACTAAAGCTATAACGTATGCATTAACCGTGTCATTCATATGTGATTTCTCGCATTTGCAAACAGAGTAGACCAATGGTGAATATCAATTAGTTTAATCTTTATAATGAAACGTGAACTCGGCATTTTTGACCGTGACAGGAATAGAAGATCTTACTTGAGCGTTCATTACAAATTGTTTTTATGAAACGAGTCTAATATAATGCTATGATACGAGCTTTAGCAAGTGTCATATTCATGATAGTAAACTAATTTCATGAAAACAATTTGTAATGAACACAAATGTAGGATTGTTTTTACCACATAAGCTTAAAAAATGCCGTAGAAAATGAAACAGGCTATAGCTGACGGCCTTTCCTTACAATCAGCGTAGTAATACAACGGACGGCACAAACGGTGCGCTAAGATTGGCTAACGCTTATAGAATGAGTGCTGCGATTGGCCAACTATTGCTATTTTGCATAAAAATGCATAGTGCATTTGTGCGATGAACGGCACTCAGTTACGGCACTCACACAAGACAGATTGTGTGATAAAGCAGTGAATTTTACCTACACGTATATTATTTCATAAGCAAACAGAACATATCTAACAGAAGCCGCCTGGTCTGTGGCTACTCTTTTTGAAAAACAGTATAGGAAGACATATTTAAAGAGTAGAGGATTAATATCCATATCAGAAAGGTGTAACTTACAACACTCCTAGTCCGATAGATCCCCAAACCCTCTGGAGCCCATATTTATTCATATGTCCCATTTCTTCAATACAGCCTGAGTCAGCAAGGGCCCCACAGGGAGACTGGACTATTTCTCCGAGAATTGCTAGCACCATGATTACATAGAAAACACGTGACAAGCCGGAAACAGTATACATCCATCCACGTGACTCAAGTAAGCTTTCTTCTGGAGTAACGTCTCCACGCTGTTTGTGTTCATTCTTGAATAATTGACGCAAATTCTCGTCCGGTGGTGTGGCGGGGGATGTCAAATTTGCCCCGGTGGTGTTCATGGACACGCCAATGAACTCATTCACGAACGGACACATTGACTGCGAAAAGTCAGCAGGAGGAACAAACCCTATACTAGTTATGAAGGACAACCAGCCCAGTGCACTAAATGCCAGCATAATTTTTCGGATTCGAAATCGGTCGGCCAACAGACCCCATAACGGCCCACTGCAGAAACCAATCAAAGGTCTCACACCAGATATAAGTCCAATTTCGTTGGGACTAAGTCCCAGTTGTTTAAAGTAAATTGACAAATACGGAAACACACAGCCAATGGCGCCTCCAAAAAATAAGAAAAACAGCTTAAACTTTATTAAGTTGGGTTCCACTGTGCAAACTTCCGAATGTCTTAAATCCAAACATTTTTGACAGCCCGTTTTGTCTTCCGCGATTTGAATATCAGACCCTTGTGTGTTGATGATTCCTGTGCATTCTGAGTTTTTGGACATTTTAGAAAGCTCGCCCAGCTCTAGAATAGGATCCTCCATTGTGTTCGTCGGTCTGGGATGGAATGAAATCTCTGGAATCGTTTCCCCAAGATCTGAAATACATAAGAAGCAGCGTTGACTGTACAGTGCTCCCTCTCTACAACGACACCTTTTGGGGTACGAATATTGTATGTGTTGTTCAGAGGGAGTTGTTATAGGGAGGGAAAATCAAACATAATTAGCTTGTTTGCAGATCCCCAGATATGGTGTATTTCGAGAACTAAAACCGTTATGCCTCAATCAAACCCTATGTTGTGACCAGTCTTTAGAATCGTCACAAAGTGACGATTCTAAAGAGTGGTCACAACATAGGGTTTGATGGAGGCATAAAGAAAATACGATGGAAAAAAGTTGTGTCTGGAGCCTTGTTGTTTCGGAAACAGTGACATGCGTTGTTGTAAGGAGGGAATCGTTATTGAGAGGGTCGTTGTAGGGAGGGAGCACTGTATTTTCTGTTTGTTTATTGATTTAACAGCATTAACAGTACATTCCATAAATCAAAATATGTTATTGTCAATACTACCGTGTAAACAAATCATATGGCGTTAACCCTTTCATCGCCAATGTCGCAAAAATGCACCACGACAAATAGCGCAGTCCCAGATCAGACGCCGCCTTTTCAATGCGTCGTCTGATCAGGGACTTCATTTTTTGTATCAAACTGTATTTCTAAATCTTTGCTTTATTCCTTTTAATTTTGCATTTATTTATCTCATTTCCTTATTTTACCAAATGATTTAACAAAATTGGTTTGCAGACGACAATTAGAAATTTGGCACCGAAATGGTTAAAGCATAATGTATTATGCGATCTTAACATAGTATGTTTTCTTTTCCTATTTACACCAAGATGTACTGTAACATGTCAGCGAGAGTAGTTGCACAATAGTGTGTTGTTAGAATTTGAAGTGAAATAGCAAATGAACTATAACGTTACGAATATATTTTGCCATCTCTACCTCTAGTCACTACCGCTATGCGTATTATAGGATTTCTCAGTGGCAGTTATATAAAATTCACATTTTGAAACCATTGTGAAAAAAAGAGCATTTGCTCCTACGGAGCAAATGCTCTATTTATCACAATGGTTTCAAAACTTCACGATTCTAAAACTCTCCTTTTCTATAGTTAATGATCCTTTTTGGTAGATTCATTCAAAGAGGTTGGGTCTAAAAATAGCCTATGAGGTAATGGGTTGACCTTTTGTTTCATACAAATGCTTTTTGCGCCTTTGCAAATAGGGTAGACCCAACCCCGACGGTCCCGGTAGAAGCCGTCTGATCAGGTTCGGCTCTGTTTCCTAATAAAATTCTTTTTTTTTGTTACATACCTGACTCTCGGTTTCTACCAATACTAAATCATGTGCCCATATGCCATTATACAAATTCAGCTTTTTAATATTCAGTTGTAATTGTTTTTTCTTACAACGGTATTCAATAGGGAAAGTGTTAATTGTCTGTTTTGAGGTATGTGTTATCTTCATGCTGGTCGATAGTAATACAGATAAATATCTTTCTATATTACTTCGTTTTTGCGTTAACCCTTTTGCTATAAAAAAAAATGACGCCTGCTTAATTAACCCTTTCGGTGCCAAATTTCTAATTGTCGTCTGCAATCCAAGTTTGTTAAATCATTAGGTAAAATAAGGAAACGAGATAAATAAATGCAAATTTCAAAGGAATAAAGCACAGGTATAGAAATAGAGATTGAGACAAAACGTGAAGTCCCTGATCAGAAGCCGCCTTGAAAAGGCGGCGTCTGATCTTGGACTGCACTATTAGTCGTGGTGCATTTATGCGACATCGGCGGTGAAAGGGTTAATATCCGACCTGTTTTAAATTTCACTAACTTACGAATCGTTCAAGCTTTTGAGACAATTTTAACCGAGTATCAAACAGTTTAAATCATTATGAGTGGCCGAGTTACTCGGCAACTAATCTAGATGGAAACTACAATTGGACTTCGATATCTCGAACTCGGATAACTCGAACTAAAAGTTCAGTCCTCCCAACACTAAGAATACAGAATTGCTCTAAAATGTATTACTGCACATATCTAGAAACGCAGGTCTAAAGTAATTTACTTTACTTTAGACCTGTATTAAGCCGTGTATTTAAGAAAGTATACATATCAGAAATCAGATAACTCGAACTTCTGTTATCTCGAACTAATTCGTGTGGTCCCTTGAAGTTCGAGATATCGAAGTTCAACTGTATTTGCATGTGTTGTATATATACGTCGCGCTTGTAGCTGGCAAGTAAGAGTCTAATCAGCGCCTGTATTAACCCATTCCTTCATAAAAAAAAACCTTTTCACGCATTTGCCAACAGAATAGACCCAGATCAGACAGTTCCTATAGGAGCTGTCTGATCAGGATCTGTTCTGATTGCTTAACCCTTCGCTTGCTATTCACGTTAATATACATACCTGTAAATAGTGAAGACCCAGATGAGACAGCTCCTTCAGGAGCTGTCTCATCAGGGTCTGCACTATTTACAAGTTGATTGTGCAACAAATGCACTCCACAGCAGTGAGTGCACAGCGAACTACTTGTACACAGTGAAGATATATGTAATTATACAACAGGGCAGGGGTAAAGAAGGAGAAATGTATTTTAAAATTCAGCAAGAGAAGGGTTAAGATATGATACAGATTATGCCTGAGCCCAAATATCCCGTGTACATATGCAATCATAAAATTCAGTTAATATTTGAACATACCCAATACACCAGAACCTACTTCAAGCGACTTCTTTGATGACTATAACCCTTCCCCCATAGGCTATTTCTAGAACCAACCTCTTTGAATAAATCTACCCAAAAGGAGCATTTTCTAGAGAAAAGGAAAATGTTAGAATTGTGTATAATTGAAACCATTGTGGTAAATAGAGCATTTGCTCCTATGGAGCAAATGCTCTATTTACCACAATGGTTTCAAACAATGACTTTTACAGAGGTGGAGGAAGGCGTATAAAATTATATGGAGGAAAGGGTTAAACCCTTTCCCAGTTTGATATTCATGAATTGTTATAACAACACATAATTATACACAGGAAGTTTTCACTTTTGGCGGAAAATGTATAATCATATGTAGATATTATATCATTAGGAAACAGAGCAGACCATGATCAGACGGCTCCCTCCGGTGCCGGCTGGTTTGGGTCTACTCTGTTTACAAAGGCGTAGAAAGGCGTATTTATGTAGTTATGTAGAGTAGGCATAAACGTTTCAGTTCATAAAACCAGAAGGTCATAGAATCACGTGGCTCAGTCATAATAGTACATAATTATATGATTGACACTTTTACGAACATATATAAAGCGCGATACTAAAATGGGGGGGGGGGGGGGGTTACTTTGAACAGCAGTGATGTAGAACAGAACATAACATTTTATAATTCGAGGGGTTGGTGCAAAAAGTTTTGCACCAAACCCTCGAATTATGTCAGATATGCTCCAACGTAGTCACCCTTCTTCGATAGTGAACTATCAAACTATCATTTAGGCCGCGCTTTGTGAAACAAATTACACTCAAAACATTACCTGCTTTGAACATCCCTTTCCCTGTTTAATATTCATGTAAGAAATACTGATATCATGAATATTTATTAGCTGGGTTTTTTTATATTGATGCGTGAACATAGGATTTTTTACGATGGCAGAAACTGTTAATCCTGTCTATATAATTCCATAGGCAAATAGCAAACTCTGATCAGATGGCTCCAAATAGAAGCCGTCTGATCTGGGTCTACTCTGTTTGATAATGCGGAAAAGGGCGTTTATATGGGGAGAGAGAGATAGAGAGAGAGAGGGAGGAAGGGAGGAGAGAGAGAGAGAGATAGAGATAGAGAGAGAGATAGAGGGAGGAAGGGAGATAGAGATAGATAGAGAGAGAGAGATGGGGAGGGAGAGAGAGAGAGAGAGAGAGAGAAAGAAAGAGAGAGAGAGAGAGAGAGAGAGAGTTAAACACAACAAAAGAAATAACCGTTTTCGTTTTTTAAGACTAGTGTTGTGCCAAATGGTTTGGACCCCGATGAGGCGTCGAATTACTCAATTATAAATATTGACCCGGTCCGATTGGAATTTTGATAATTTAAATCTACATGTAATATGTTACTGGTTTCACCCATTCCATGTTCTATGTTTATTTCAAATTTCAATATTTACTGAATATTCATGAATAAATTAGTTATAATGAAATATGGAAGGTGGAACATTGTAGCTATTTTAGAAAGTAAAGAATCAGATCTTTCAAATTCCATTAGCAAACAGAGCAGACCCTGATCAGACGGCTCCTCTAGGAGCCGTCTGATCTGGGTCTACTCTGCTTGCAAATGCATGAAAACACGTTTATATGAGGGAAAGGGTTTCTTATATGTAACAGAGAATACTAACAACTTATAAATACAAAATACGTACAAATTTGATTACATCATATATCAAGAATTATTAAATATAGTAGTGAATTAAAGAAATCTATTTGAATTAAGATAGAAAAACTGAAAAACTGAATTAAAATAAATGATTATCTTTGTTGATATGTTCATTTGTATCTGACAATAACATAAATGTGACCTTTTTGTAACCAAAATTACGGAACGTCTTTTATGTAATTCAATATTTCTAAATAGATAACTGTTCATCTCAATAGCATTGCAAAAATACGTTCATTTAATGGCAAATTACCGGTTTATACAATTGCCTCATATTGACGTTTTTTGACGTATCTGTAAAAGTAATTGTTTGAAACTATTGTGATAAACAGAGCATTTGCTCAATAGGAGCAAATGCTCTTTTATCACAATGGTTTCAAAACTATACACATTTGTAATATTTCCCTTTTTCTAGTAAATGCTCATTTTCGACAGATTTATTCAAAGAGGTTGGGTCTGAAAATCGCAGATAATAGATAGATACATGTAGTTTATTCATACATAATTCCATAGGCCCAACAGTACACAAGCATATAAATACAATACATATGGTCAACGGCATGCAGTATATTATGCTAATACGTACTAGAAATTATTCGTAACATCAGCAATAATTATTTTTATAATGTTATAAGAAGTACCCGTCTTTACGAGGGGGAAATTATGAAATCATATTTATCATTGTACACGGTGGAGCAAATACATGTATGTGATTGTTTGCTCTTAGCTTTCCACCCATCCATTTATTAAGCAACCACCTATTAGTCGAGCTATCAGGGAATAGGTTTTAGCAACCACCTATTAGTCGAGCTATCAGGGAATAGGTTTTAGCAACCACCTATTAGTCGAGCTATCAGGGAATAGGTTTTAGCAACCACCTATTAGTCGAGCTATCAGGGAATAGGTTTAAGCAACCACCTATTAGTCGAGCTATCAGGGAATAGGTTTTAGCAACCACCTATTAGTCGAGCTATCAGGGAATAGGTTTTAGCAACCACCTATTAGTCGAGCTATCAGGGAATAGGTTTTAGCAACCACCTATTAGTCGAGCTATCAGGGAATAGGTTTTAGCAACCACCTATTAGTCGAGCTATCAGGGAATAGGTTTCCACTCATAAAAACACCGAGAAGACGAACGAGATTGTGGAGAAATTATTCTCAACAGATTTGTTTTTAAAATATAAAGATAGGGCTGATGTCTGAAGCTGGCAATATGTCTGTAAAAATATCCAGTCTACTTCTCCAGTTTTGCAAAACTTAACGATTATTTATTCCTTGCTTTATTTATTTTAACTTTTTTCCTCATACAAACACTTTTTTGTGACTTTTCAAACAAAAACTACCCAGACAAAATGATTATTTATTCATTGCTTTATTAATTTCAACCCTTTTCATTTTATAAACGCCTTTTCATATCCCTGCAAACAGAGTAGACACAGATCAGAAGATCAGACGGCTCCTGTGGGAGCCATCTAAGCAGGGTCTGTTCTTTTTGCTTATGAAGTTATACATGTATATATATGTTAATTTATAGATAAAATATCTTGTATACATATACCATTATAACAATGCAGCTAAAAACTATATATGACGTCATTATTTCTTATATGAATATTCAACAGGGAAGGGATAAGTATAAGAAATCGTTTAATATTGCCAGCTGATAGAGAATACCAAACATCTGGAGATTAAAGTATAGTAAACGCCCTATAATGCGACCACTAAAAAGATGTATATTTCTGGATATTAAATGCGGGTGGTAACATAATGCAGGTCGAAAGTTATGCAGAAAGCTCCAGCAGGAGCTTTCTGCATAACTTTCGACCTGCATTAAGCAACCACATGCTTTTAAAGACATTTATTTCCATTCATAAAGTGATCGTATTAGAGGGTTTTTACTGTATGGAGAACAAGTCTCTTAACCCTTTCCGTGTTCTATGTTTATCACAAATTTCAATACCTACTGAATATTCATGGACAAAACAGTTATAATGAAATATGGAAGGTGGAACTTTGTCGCCATTTAAGAAATTATAGAAGAAACAGATCTATTAAATTCAATTAGCAAATAGAGCAGATCCTGATCAGACGACTCCTAAAAGAGCCGTCTGATCTGGGTCTACTCTGTTTGCAGATGTGTGAAAACACGTTTATATAAGGGAGAGGGCAAACAATGATCAGCAATATCTACATTTTGCTTTGTCCGCTATATCTGAATATAATATAACATATTATATATGAAATTTACATATCGATTTCCGTCACTTTGCAATGTCTTAATCCAAAATTTAATTACAGTAGAACTTGATTTAAGCGGCCATCAAAAAGAGGTTTAATTTTGGAATCTATAAGGCAGATGGTAGCTTAATGCAGGTCAAAAGTGATGCAGAAAGCTCCTATAGGAGTTTCTGCATTACTTTTGCCATGCATTAAGGAACCACCTGCCTTTAAAGACTCATATGTTCAATGAATTAAAGGCCACTTAAGAAGTATGCTCTACTGTTTAGCATAATGTTTTATTTTTTTTGACAGGTATTGTTCTACTGTTTAGCATAATGTTTTAATTTTGGACTTGGATAGTTCGACTGTTTAGCATAATATTCTAATGTTGGACTGGTATTGTTCTACTGTTTAGCATAATGTTTTAACGTTGACCTGGTATTGTTCTACTGTTTAGCATAATGTTTTAATTTTGGGCTGGTATTGTTCTACTATTTAGCATAATGTTTTTTTTATTTTGGAGTGTTCAAATTGTGTTTACTTTTGAAAGATTTTTAATCCCCATTGCATATTGTGTTTTGTTGACATAGATGCATTCTTGTCTTCTACAATCTGTTTAGGGTTTACGTGAATCATGTATTATCCGTAAGGTTTGAACTGGCACTCATCAATTTCCGCCGACTTTCGTCGATGAAAAATCGTGATAGTGACACGTGTTTCACGTGCACGTGTATGTTTGGAAGGATAAAAACAGCTTACGGAAAAGGCGGAATATTCATGCAGTGCCAGGTTAAACCTTATCGACAATACGAGTATAATATTTTTCCATTACATTTGTGTTTACAAATGACTAAGAGGAAGTAGTCCCGACATGAAGGCGAAGCTTTTTTTTTGTTCATGGAGGTATAGAAAAAGAATTCCAGCCAATCGCAGCTCTCCAAAAGTAATGAAAACAAACCGTAGTAAATTATTGCAAATGCAGTTTTTCTCAGGTATTGTCCTGTTTTATTAACCTGTCAAATTTGAATATTCCTACGTCACTGAAAGGATATATTTAGCTTGGGTAAACCTATGTTTCAAACGCTTTTCACGAAATTCACAATAAATGTACAAGTACTCGAATGAGCCAAGTAAGAGAGCGTTTATTAGCGGAAACGATCGATATCAACCGAAGCTATATATGGCGTGTTCAGCAAGCGTATAATTTGACAGGTTAATAAAACAGGACAATATAACAAATATGATAACTTTAAAGTCTCCCACCGATAATTTGGGATTGGTATTATCCTACAAATTTGACATGAGACTCATGCATATTCCGTGTATTATCGTCGGTAATCTTCGAATAAATTTCCGAAGGTATAAGAATGCGCTATATAAATACAGTAAAACTCTTCTAATGCGACCAGCAAAAGGGGGCATAATTCAAAGTGGCAAAGGCAGGTGGAAGCTTAATACAGGACGAATGGTATGCAGAAAGCCCCTGTAGGAGCTTTCTGCATAACTTTTGTCCTGCATTAAGCAACCATCTGCTTATAAAGACAGTCATGTTTATTCACTAAGTGGTCGCATTAGAGGGGTTTTACTGTACAATCCTCGTGGAACATGATTATTACCGGCTTTTGGTTTGCTATGTTTTGTCACAGAGTATTACGAGCAATCCCGATAAACACGCCGAAATTTAATCGTGTCTCAGGTCAAATTGGGAGGATAATAACACCAACTTATCAAAACATTCTAATTTGTGTGTTAATGTGTCACTAACTTACTATTGCAGTAAACCCCCTCTAAACCGGACGTTGTATTTAGTTCTTGGAGACAGGTGGTAGCTTAATGCAGGGTGAAAGTCATGCAGAAAGCTCCCCCATGAGTTTTCTGCATGGCTTTCACCTTGCATTAAGCAAAGTTTCTAATAGTCTCTCTACTAGAATGCCGGTT
Organism: Azorinus chamasolen; assembly: GCA_963576725.1. Lineage (NCBI taxonomy): Eukaryota > Metazoa > Mollusca > Bivalvia > Cardiida > Solecurtidae > Azorinus > Azorinus chamasolen. Next base: position 76,122,831 of record OY755248.1, read on the forward strand.
TAGAGAAGTTTGTAAATCTATGCAATTGTTTATTTAACATGTTTCTAATGAATGATTATGTAAGAAATAATAAAATAACTGACTATTTATAATGGTATATGTACACATGATGTTTTGATATTGTTAAAAACTGTATAATCTGATAGATTGTGATTTCATTAGCAAACTGCAGAGACCCTGACTAGTCGGCTCCTACAGGAGCCGTCTGATTGTCCTGCTCCTACAGGAGCCGTCTGATTGTCCTGCTCCTACAGGAGCCGTCTGATTGTCCTGCTCCTACAGGAGCCTTCTGATTGTCCTGCTCCTTCAGGAGCCGTCTGATTGTCCTGCTCCTACAGGATCCGTCTGACGGTCCTGCTTATTTGCTTCAGAGAATCACCTGTTGGATTGCACAATTATTTTGGTTGTCCGTCATTGGTAAAACATATAAATACGGCAATCGTCCCCTTTTCTAAAATATGATAACCTTGATTTCAACAGAACTTACGGATAATATTCATTTGTTACAAAAGTCGAGCATTAAAACAAATTTCAATTGTAATTATTCGCTAGTATTTGCAAACATACCTATAGTTAGCATACAGTACCATGGTAATTTTAAACACTTTCCTCCATAACAACACTTTTATACGCCTTTGCAAACAGAGTAGACTCAGATCAGACGGCTCCTGTAGGAGCCGTCTGATCAGGGTCTGTTCTGTTTGCTTATGGTCTGAAACAAATATGAATATATAGTTTCTGCCATGGTCGAAATTCCCCGTGTCCGTGTGCTATTATAACAATTAATGTAATTAGTATTGATGACGTCATTATTTCTTACATGAATATTCATTGAGTAAATGGTTTACATACCGTATTCTCCCTAATAAACCACCTCACTCTGATAAACGCCCCCGTACTTCTTGGGAGAAGGAAATTAACCACCAATAAACCAACTAAACACAGTGTAACAACGATTAAGTATAGAAATATAGGTTTACAAAATATAGGTACACGTAGTAGCTCAATGCAGACTGAAAGCATTTGCATTTGTATTGTACTGCATTTCTTTCATTCTGCATTAAGCAGCTAGATGTGCACAAAATGCAAGAAGCTACATTTAAAAAAAAAACTTTTTAACCAGGATCCAATCCGTTTTACACTTTGACTGTAATACTGTAGAAAACATGGAAGAATAGCAGACGAGAAGTTTGACACACAGCATTTACATCCGGGCAAATCCCTAAAAATGCACATTGAAATAGCCCGAGGGATTGCGGTTGAGACACAGACTGAGGCGAGATTTGGTTTTTATATTCATCCTTGTGGAGCTGTAAAACCTGTCGTCTACTTGCCATTTGGTTTACGTCTTAACCCATTCCCTCAACTGAAGCCTTGTAACCCATTCCCTCAACTGAAGCCTTGTGACACATTCCCTCAACTGAAGCCTTGTGACCCATTCCCTCAACTGAAGCCTTGTGACCCATTCTCGCATATTGACGCCTTTTGACGTGTCTGAAAAGGGCACCTTTTGAAACCATTGTGATAAATAGAGCGTTTGCTCCATAAAAGGGAATTGGTTAACTTATTTCAAATTGTTATAGCTGTTTCTGGAAAATAATGTTGAAAATTAACCCTTTCCTCCATAAATACGCATTTCTACGCCTCTGTAATAGTCATTTCTTGAAACCAGTGTGATAAATAGAGCATTTGCTCCATAGGAGCAAATGCTCTATTTATCACAATTGTTTCAATACTACACAATTCTAATTAAAGAGCCTGTATTATGATGGTATGTCGAGTTGCTTGGTGCCTGTATTATGATGGTGTGCCCAGTGGCTTGGTGCCTGTATTATGATGGTGTGCCGAGTGGCTTGGTGTCTGTATTATGATATATGCCGAGTGGCTTGGTATCTGTATAATTATGGCATGCCGAGAGGCTTGGTATCTGTATAATTATGGTATGCCGAGTGGCTTGGTATCTGTATAATTATGGTATGCCGAGTGGCTTGGTGTCTTATCATGCCGTTTGCAAACGTCTGTGAAGTATAACCCGTCAAAATAAGAGGGAAATTTTTCAACACTGTAGACACATGCGTGAGGATCCTTGTTAGCAGTTTGAATCAAGATAAGATGCCAAGCTACAAATACTTTATCAGGCGACAAGGTAAGTAGACGAAAGATAAATGAAGTGATAAGATATACAGACGAAAGTTGAATCAGGCGACAAAGTATGTAGACGAACAAGAGATGTTTGTAAAAAATATATACCCCAGACCCTCTAGTGACCTCAAAAACAATAGGGATAATCTAATGGTCATGAATAATCACAGCAAGTTTGAAGTTCCTAAGTCACACTCTTTAGCAGTTATTGATCGAAAACCATTTCACCAGTTAAGGTCATGGTAACATTGACCTAAATACAATAGGGTCATCTAGTGGTCATGACAAAACACCACAACAAGTTTGAAGATCCTAAGCCAATTCCTTGAGCATTTTATTTGTCGGAAACCATTTCACCGTTTAAGGTCATTGTGACCTTTGACCTAGTAACCTCAAAAACAATAGGGGTCATCTAGTCGTCATGACCAAACATCACAGCAAGTTTGAAGATCCTACGCCAAGCCGTTTATCAGTGATTGGTCAGAAACCATTCGATCTACCAACCGACCGACACACCGACAGACAGACAGACAAACGAACGGACCGGCGGACCGACCGACATGTGCAAAGCAATCCCCCCCCCCCCATTTTTTAAAAAGGGGTATAAAATGAAGCCGGCGTTAGGTATGTGGACGAAAGTTGAATCGGGCGACAAAGCATGTACGCGAAAAAAAAATTGGCGACAAGGTATTTAGATGAAAGTTGAATCAGGCGACAAGGTATGTAGACGAAAGTTGAACTAGGCGACAATGTATGTGGATCAAGACAGTATGCCAAGCTGAAAATACTTTATCAGGCTACGAGGTAGTTGATGAAAGATGAATGAGGCGACAAAGTATGTAGACGAAAGTTGAACCAGGCGACAATGTATGTGGACCAAGATAGTATGCCAAGCTAAATATACTTTATCAGGCGACAAGGTAGTTGACGTAAGATGAATGAGGCGACAATGTACATAGACGAACGATGATTCAGGCAACAAGGTATGCAGGCGAAGACGAGAGATGAATGAGGCGACAAGGTATATAGACGACATGCAGGCGATAAGGTAAAGGTAAACCAAGTTATTTTTTTTAAAATATATTGAGACTTGTTGTTTACACAACATCACACAAATACAGGACCAGACAACATAATGTAGTAAGTCGTCACATATTATGTACTGGGCTTTGGTCTAATGGATATGTATCTGGCCTTGCAACAAGGAGGTCGAGGGTTCGAATCCCAAGCTATACAGTTTTCTTTTCTTTTTTTTAAAAAAATGATTTGCTATTTGTAATCATCATTTTTTTTTCTTTTTCAATGATATGTCAATAGTTTGTTGTTAATTATTATATTTTATATTTATTGTTAGTTTGTATGGACAATTGATTAATTAAAAAATGGCCACTGGTCAGAATCGAACTCGAGACCCGCCGCATGCAAGCCCCGAAACATACCCATTGCACCAAGACAATTAATTTGAAGGGTTACGGCTTGCGAAGTCTTTTGAAAAATAAAGAAGCGCCATAGTTTCTTCATTTTGTTTACATTAGAGTGGGGTCATGTTTTGTTCCAAAACAAGTTGGTCTATCTGTATATAGACGGCCGTTGAAATCAGGCGATAAAGTAGATTCGTGCGACAAGGTATGTAGATGAAAGTTGCTTGGTATTAAAAGGGTTACCATATCGATATTGCTATACAGTAAAAACCCGTCTAATGCGACCACCAATAAGGGACATAATTCACAGTGGCAAAGGCAGGTGGTAGCTTAATGCAGGACGAAAGTTATGCAGAAAAGCTCCTACAGGAGCTTTCTGCATAACTTTCGTCCTGCATTAAGCAACGACCTGCTTATGAAGACAGCTATGTTTGTTCATTAAGTGGTCGCATTAGAGAGGTTTTCATGTACAGTATCGGTAGGATCATGGCCCTGTATCGGGCGATTTCTGTCGACATTTTATCATCGAATCACCAAGTGAAAACAGCATTCTTATGGGATGCCTTATTTCAAAATAACTAACCTTTTTATCCGGGTTCACTGTCAATATTTACTATCCTTTATCCTTTAACCATGTTTATATAACCAAGTTGTAAGAAAATACAATCTTGTTGCATCTGTAAACGATGTATCATGAACAGGTCGTCAAATCAGTGACGTCAGAACATGAACGCGAGGTTAAAAACCCTCTGAGTATATGAACTCATTCTCAAGTATCTGATAGGTCGGATTTTGAACTTGCTCTCAATCTGACCAATCAGATGCTTGGGAATGAGCGAACTCAGACTCAACCAGACAGTATTATACGGTCGCGGCCATGCAACGCTGTTTGACATTACATCGTTTCAACGCGGTTACTGATATTGGCTTACAGTGTGTACTGGTGTATTTCCAGAAATAAGACACCTCCTCGAGTTCTGTGGCCAACGCGTATACATAGTCCGTAAAGCATGAACATCTGTCGCGTATTTATATACACTAATATCAATTATATCTCTTGTTTGAGAAAATATAAATGCATGAGTAATATACATGTGTATAGATTACATGTAGCTACGATGTCTCAGCTTTATTAACCCTTTACCTCATATTAACATGTTTTCGCGCATTTGCAAACAGAGTAGACCAAGATCAGACGACTCCTATAGGAGTCGTCTGATCAGGGTCTGCTCTGTTTGCTTAAAGAATTTAAAAGATCTGTTTCTTTACTTTCTAAAATGGCTGCAATGCTCTGCCTTACTTATTTCGTTGTAACTATTTTTCTACGAATATTAAGTAGGTATTGAAATTTGGAATAAACACAGAGCAGGGAAAGGGTTTAAGAACAGTATAGCCATTACCCCCAAACACATTTCCACGCCTTTGCAAACAGAGTAGACTAAGATCAGACATACCATGTAGGGGCCATCTGAACAGGGTCTGCTCTGTTTGCTTATGAAATTATAACAGGCCTGATTTCAGATGCAATTCATAACAATACCAAATATGTCTATAGGCCTATACATTTGCCATTACAAAAATTCAGCTAATAGATATTCAAAATGCCATTATTTCTTACACGAATATTCAACAGGGATTGTGTTACTTAAGTGACACCTCAAAAGATACCTATTAGTAGGTCTTTAAAGCGTGCGGGTGCTTATGCAGGACAAACGCAGTGAAGACGGCTCCCAACAGAGCTTTCTCCATATAAGTACTTCATCGGACAACCACTTGCCTGTAGGAGCCGTCTGGTCTGGGTCTACTCTGTTTGCAAACGCGTAGAAGGGCGCATTTATGGAGTAAATGGTAAAATACGCCGTATTTTTCAGTATGTGATTGCATTGACCCTTTCCTTCATATAAATGCTTTTTCACGCATTTGCAAACAGAGTAGACCCAGATCAGACGACTCCTATAGGAGCCGTCTGATCAGGGTCTGCTCTGTTTGCTTAAGCAATTATAATAGATCGTATTTTACAGTTCCTGTCTGAGCTAAAATGTCCTGTGTTCATTTGCGATTATAAAAAATAACCACAATCTAATTAATATTCACAATGTCATTATTTCTTACATGAATATTGAACAGGGAAAGGGTTAAATCAATATTCACTGAAGGTCATCTGGTTTGGAAAGAGTTAGACTTACAGAATAGATGCAGGCGAGCATGAATGTATTATGCAAGCAATAAAGACGCAGATCAGTCGGCCAAAATCACGATATCTGATTAAGGTCTACACTGTATGTGACTCTCGAGCATTTGAAATATTTTAACTATTGGCAGGGCTTTTGTGATTACCCATGCAAACAGTTTGGGTCTATATGGGGCGTCTCACCAGGTTCCAAACTGACATTCTGATTGCACTTCTGAAGAGAAATAAAGGAGGAAAAAATAAAGGAAAGAAATAATAACCTTAAAAAATACAGCAGACGCCATAATTGAAATTATTCTGAATGTTAATAGATGTCACGGCTGAAGTGTGTCGAACGACGCCCTATGTGTGTGTATCTTTATTTATACCTATTCATGAACACTTATCCCAGTATTAGCGACCTGGCTTGCACGTGCAACTAGCATACATCCAGATGTGGCGCCAAGCAACTCGGCGTCATATCACTATCCAAAATGGCTGACCCTAGGTCAATATTTTCTCAACAACTCAATCACATCAAGTATTCAAAATTGAACACAATTAAATTTGAGCAGACATCATTTTTCACAGCTGCAAGATGGTGAGGGTTAGATTAAAAGCGTTTTACAAATTGTCGTCTGCAAATATGTCGTCTGCTTAATTTCGTCCTATTGTTATTGTTAATCCTTTACTCCATAAATACGCGTTTCTGTGATTTTGCAAACAGAGCAAACCCCAGATCAGACGGCTCCTGCAGGAGCCGTCTGATCAGGGTCTGCTCTGTTTGCTTATGGTATAATATAGATCTGATTCTACAGTTTCTTCCACAGTCTAGTATTCCTGTGTCCATGTGCTATTATAATAATTAATCTAATTAATACTACTGTTGTCATTATTTCCGCATTAGTTCAGCAGTTAGGGTCCTAGTGAGATGTGAACGAACACAACATCTCTTCCTGATGTTGGCAAAAAAAATAATGAAGAATCCGACAGGTTCAAGGTCGTTTGGCTTAATTGCGTTTTAAATTCTGTCCTTCGCCAACTTTCTCAAAACGTGTTGACATTTAAAAGCAATTGGCCAGAATATATGCCGAAACTCTCGGTCCCCGATTAGAATACAAATGAATTGACATGCAACATATAGCAGACAATACTTATGTTGAAAGTAAATGAGTGTCACAGGTGGTTTCTTGAATATATATATATATATATAATATCTATGATCTATTGATTGTAAAATGCAGTTACTGTGTATCTTCGATCACTCAAATAAGTGTCACGTACAGTTTTCACCACAGTCACATGATACAGAAAAAACCTTTAAACTGGAGTTTGAGTGAAAAAGTATTTAAAATATTTTACATATGTTGCTGTTCAGCGCTCCTTTGAGAGCTTTCTGATAGGTTGCTGTTAAGCGCTCTTTTGAGAGCTTTCTGATATGTTGCTGTTTAGCGCCCCTTTGGGAGCTTTCTGATGTGTTGCTGTTTAGCGCTCCTTTTGGAGCTTTCTGATATGTTGCTGTTGAGCGCTCCTTTGAGAGCTTTCTGATATGTTGCTGTTTAGCGCTCCTTTGGGAGCTTTCTGATATGTTGCTGATTAGCGCTCGTTTGAGAGTTTTCTGTATATGTTGCTACTTAGCGCTCTTTGAGAGCTTTCTGTATATATGTTGCTGTTTAGCGCTCATTTGAGACCTTTCTGATGTGTTGCTGCTTAGCGCTCATTTGAGACCTTTCTGATGTGTTGCTCCTTAGCGCTCCTTTGGGAGCTTTCTGATATGTTGCTGTTTAGCGCTCATTTGAGACCTTTCTGATATGTTGCTGTTTAGCGCTCATTTGAGACCTTTCTGATGTGTTGCTGCTTAGCGCTCCTTTGGGAGCTTTCTGATGTGTTGCTCCTTAGCGCTCCTTTGGGACCTTTCTAATATGTTGCTGTTCAGCGCTCATTTGAGACCTTTCTGATATGTTGCTGCTTAGCGCTCCTTTGGGAGCTTTCTGATGTGTTGCTGTTTAGCGCTCCTTTGGGAGCTTTCTGATGTGTTGCTCCTTAGCGCTCCTTTGGGAGCTTTCTGATATGTTGCTGCTTAGAGCTTCTTTGGGAGCTTTCTGATGTGTTGTTGCTTAGCGCTCCTTTGGGAGCTTTCTGATGAGTTGCTCCTTAGCGCTCCTTTGGGAGCTTTCTGGTATGTTGCTGCTTAATGCTCCTTTTGGAGCTTTCTGATATATTGCTTTTTAGCGCTCCTTTAAGAGTTTTGTGATATGTTGCTGCTAAGCGCTTTTTGAGAACTTTCTGCATAAGATTTCACACTGCATTAACCCTTTACTCTATGAATATGCATGCAATAAATAATGACATCATGTATAGTAATTAGATTTTGCTTCATAATGGCAAATGAACACGAGAATGTTTGTCAATAATAGAAACTGTAGAAACATATATGCAATGAAGAAAATATTCCAAAATAGGGGATTAATATAATACATAAATACTTGAATTGCTCTGATCTAATATTTCGACCACTAAGGGCCTTTTTCAAAGATTATCATGATAATCTTTGAAAAAGGCCCTTAGTGATCGAAATATTAGATCAGAGCAATTCAAGTATTTATGAATCATATTATGTATTATTTCATAAGAAAAAAGAGCAGACCCTGATCAGACGGCTCCTGTATAGGAACCGTCTGATCTGGGTCTACTCAGTTTGCAAAGGCTTAGAAAGGCGTATTTATGGAGTAAATGGTTAAGCTGGCACTTTTCTCAAATATCGACATTAATACTAATTTGAAAGTCATCTTTAGAGATGATTTACTGTACATACAAACAGCTGGACTCTCAGTCACAAGGCTTACGTACGGTGTCATACGACATTGTAACCAACATCTGACCAACACCGTCACTCTCTTACACTCGGTTACATTACATATACCTCTGTCGTTGGCTCAGAAAGTAGTCCGAAATCGCATGACGTCATTGTGTTCGAAATAGCGAAACTAACCCCTGTACAAAACAGAAAGTAAATTGTTTTATGTGGTTCGTTGACAGTTCAACGGAAGAAAAACAAAAGGCGGGGAATTTCCCAACAAGTTGTGTGCACTTTTGGGGTTATAGCAGACTTTTAGTGCAGTTCGGAATCTACAGTTTGTAGAAACTGATTTCGAAAAATTGAGCAGACCTCATTCCATTTTTTTTTTATTTACATTTGTGCAATAATCGAAGTGTAAAGCGGCATGAAAATAGACCATAAGATATTCTCTGAAAGTAAACCGTATTACCAGTTTTGTGATAAAATAAAACTATTTGTTCTTGATTCAGGCTATTTTAATATAAACTATCGACTCAGATAACCATAAAACACAAACCATTGGTTTTGCCAAGATTCTTGTCATTGAGCCAATCGCAGAGGTGTATGTGAGAGTAACGAACGACAACTCTGTCAGGAGATTGTAAAACCGCTTGAAAATCTATTCTTTCCGTAACTACAAATGATTTGTTTGTTGTAGCGAGGCCGAATGACAAACATGGATGTATCACCGACGGCAAACGTCAAACAATAAAGATGCTGTCTTATATTGACACTTTATAGTATTCTAGATTCTGAGAAACGACCGTCTGCAAATAGTGTCGTCTGCTTCCAGGTGCGGATCCAGGATTACAGATTGGGGGGGGGGTAGAAATTTTTTTAAAGGGGTGGGGGCGTAGATTTTTATGTTTGATGACATAAATAAATAGCGTGTTTGTAATACATGTTGAAAAAGAGCTACCATAAAGGCAGGTAGCTTTAAGCAGCCACCTGCTCTAAATACCAACTAATTAACACAATTTAGTGGTCGTTATAGAGAGGTTTACTGTATATAGACCTAAATTATTACTAAAAAATGTTTTGGCAATTTTAAGGGGGGGGGGGCGTACGCCGGCTCCTCCCCCCTCTACATCCGCGCCTGGCTTCTATTCATCATGTTAAACAGAACCTGGTGAGTTCCTCGGTGTCTAACTGTTTACAAAGTGCGTTACAAATTCGCCAGTAATCGTACGACGATAAATCGCTGTAGTCCTCGTAAGTTATAACTTACGATGATTTCTGTTGTACGATGGCATTATTTCCTGCACACTGTGCGATGCTTTTCAACAATCCAGGCAGTAGCGATTGTCATACTGTTGGACCTGTCTTCAGCGTACATTCATTTTTTTAACATAGAAGTCTTAAAAAATCAGATGGTTGCTTAATGTAGGGCAAAAGTAATGCAGAAAGCTCCTCTAGGAGCTTTCTGCATTACTTCTGAACTGCATTTAGCTACGATCTGCCTTACAGGCCCATAATCACTCCTCTTTAAATGGCCGCTTAAGACAGGTTCTACTGTACATTTAGACATACAGTAAGTCTGGTCGCACGAACCTAAAGTAAGGCAGAACACAGAGGGTTTACTTTCTGCATGCTATTTCAGAGGCTGTGGCAACCTTGTCCTTTGATGCGATCATTCTCAGGTATCTGATTGGTCAGATTTTGAGCTAGCATCAGGCATTATATTTAAAGCAGACGGTATTTAAACGTTATGAACTTTAACTTGAAAGGCAGAAACCTGAGTTTGGTTTTACATAAATACTTAGTAAACAAGCACGATATTACTGTAGTGTATATTATAAATATTGATATACAGTAAAACCTCTCTATAACGGCCACAGAATTACATCAAGTATTTTGTGTTAAAAGCAGGTGGCTGCTTAAGCAAGGTGAAAGTGAAACAGAACGCTCCTATACTGTTTTACGTTCACCTTGCTTTAAGCAGCCACCTGCCTTAAATACCAACTAATTAGCACAATTTAGTGGCCGTTATAGAGAGGTTTTACTATAACTATATACAGTAGAACATGTCTTAATGAGGTCTAATTATGGGTCTGTAAGGAAGGTGTTAGCTTAATGCAGGTCAAAAGTAAAACAGAAAAGCTCCCTTAGAAGCTTTCTGCATTACTTTTGCCCTGTATTAAGCAACCATCTGCTTTTTAAGACTCATGTGTTCAATAGATGAATGGCCACTTAAGACAGGTTCTACGGTACTGTATTTAAATGTCTGTATCTTTAATATTTTCAATTTCCTTACAGAGTTTTCGTTCGTTACTCTCACATACACCTCTGCAATGGGCTCAATGACAAGAATCTTGGCAAAACCAATAGTTTTTGTTTTATGGTTATCTGAGTCGATAGTTTATATCAAAATCAAGCCTGAATCAAGAACAAATAGTTTTTATTTCATCATAAAACTGGTAATACGGCTATTTGATGGTCTATTTTCATGCCGCTTTACGCTTCGATTATTGCAGAAATGTAAATAAACAAAATGAAATGATGTCTGCTGAATTTTTCGAAAACTGTTTCTACAAACAGCTTATAAGGGCACTAAAATTTTGCCTTTACCCCAAAGGGCACACAAGTTATTGGGAAATTCCCTACCTTTTGATTTTCTTCCGTTGAACTGTCAACGAAACACACATCTAACAATTTACTTTCAGTTTTGAACGGGGGTTAGTTTCGCTATTTCGAACACAATGACATCATGTGATTTTGGACTACTTTCTGAGCCAACGACAGAGGTAAATGTAGTGTAACCGGGTGCAAGAGAGTGTAATATTTGTAGCGGCCATTAAATATTAAGAAGTTGACTACATGTATATATATAGGCCATGGGTTAGATTCAAGCCCAGATTTTCCCGCAAATGGTTTTTGCTGAGGCAAAAATGAGAGTCAAATGTTGCTTAATTATTTATATAAATAATAATAGTCTTACATTTATAATTAAATTTAAAGCTTTTAGGGTACTTATGCGTTTCTTGAATAATATACTTTACTGAGTAATTTTGCAACATCAAATTCCGATGTCTGCCTTTAAACAAAAACAAATGTGTGTTCTTTGCAAATAAGATCGAAACTGGTTGACTTTCTGTGGATAGCCAACAAGTCAAGTTTGTGAACAGACTTTAAAAAATCGTTATTGAAGGCTTAACGTGTACATGTAATGGTCAGCAGGCTAAACGTGTACATGTAATGGTCAACAGGCTGATCGTGTACATGTAATGGTCAACAGGCTAAACGTTTACATAAACTTATTAGCAGACAAACACGTTTACATGTAATGACCAGCAGGCTAAACGTTTACATGTAATGATGGTCAGCAGGCTAAATGTTTACATTTAATGATGGTCAGCAGGCTAAATGCTTACATGTAATGGTCATCAGGCTAAACATGCACATGTAATGGTCAGCAGGCTAAACATGTACATGTAATGGTCAGCAGGCTAAATGTTTACATCTTATGGTCTTCTTAAACCTTTGAATGCTGGAATGAATGCATTGGCATTTTCAAACAGTGAAGACCAAGATCAGACGGTTCCTAGAGGAGACCTCTGATCAGGGTCTGCACTGTTTGTCATTCAAAACTCTCTTAAATGTAGCATTTCGTACTACATGTATAGATATACCACGGCCTCTGAGTAATGACCTTTGGATCATTCCATTTCAATAGGTTGATGTGGAACGCGTGACATTTTTCTTTGGAACGTATTGTTTAAATCTATAATTTTATCAGCAATAGTAGGTATATAATCCGCAGTGGCCCAATGGGTAGTATCTTTCACATAGTTTAGATGCTCGCGTTAGCGGTGTTTTACGGTACTTTAATTTCAATAATTTTATTTAAATTATTTCAATTCATAACAATGCATCGATAACATTTTCAATTATTTTCGTATCCTTGATATACTTCCACACGGGGGCCATTTTTATTTCATAGTCATGTAACTAACAAACTGTGTAATACTGTGTAAAATTCAAAGGAAAAATAAAAGTACATGTCACTGACGGGGCTCGAACGCATGTCCTGTGACTCACTGGTAATAAAATACGATTACTTGCCTTCGACTTAACCGACTGAGCCAGTCGGGCTGGTCAAAAACTATTATCTTAAAATGTTAATAAACACCTTTCACCCCTATTTCGAGGACTGGTTCAATATTGTAAATACCGTCACGCCTCAAAACTTTTTGTTTATCTTTACCAGTATAGTATGGACTCTATGGGTAAACAAGAATGAACGATTCCGCCTAAAAATAGCCTACAAAGAACTAATGTCAAGAACCTGTAGTAATGACAAGGGAGAGGTGAGTGACCAGGGGTGTTATCTTTCTAGGTTGTTGTAAATGCCCTGTAAGATAGGACGTATTATAAAATTGAATGTGGAAGTTTTGTTAACCAGTCAGAGACCATTATAGAAGTGAATGTTGAAGTTTTGTTTACCATTATAACATCGAATGCGGAAGTTTTGTTGACCTAAACACACCATACAGTCCATGTAAATGCTCCCTTTCTTTATTTTATTTTTTCAAAATTGGTTGAACCTAAATAAGCCATTGAGGGAATGGGTTAAAGAATAAGAGGTAAAATGTACTTTTGGTGCAGACAATTTATTTCAGCGAAAGTTACTAGTGCTGGAAAAATGTTAAATACTCTTACGTTAATTAGTAAGGTGTTGGTATAAAATTTATAAATACCTCCTGTATTTTGTTTCATGTAAATATCTCGTGACAAAGTTTCATTAATATGATACAGTAAGACTTCTTTAAAACAACCAGTGAAAAGAAATCTAATTATGGTAATATACAATTGATGGTAGCTCAACCCAGTCTCACCTACTGACGCCTTATTGTGGTTATGTAAAAGTCACTTCTTGAAACCATTGTGATAAATAGAGCATTTGCTCCATAGGAGCAAATGCTCTATTTGTCACAATGGTTTCAGTACAACAGAATGATTTCAATACTACACAATTCTAAAATTTTCCTTTTCTCTATTAAATGATCATTTACGGTAGATTTATTCAAATGATTTGGGTCTAAAATAGCCTAGGTGAGAATGAGTTAACCCTTTACTTCAGAAATACGCCTTTCTATGTCATTGCAAACAGAGCAGATCAAGGTCAGACGGCTCATAAAGGAGCTGTCTGATCTGTGTATGCTCTCTTTGCTTATGAAATTATAATAAACCTGACTGCATTTCCACCAATGCCAGACAAGTCCTGTAAACAAATATCATTTAAAAATAATTAGCTAATAAATATTAATGACATCATTGCTTCTTACACGATTACTGAACAAGGAAAGGGTTAACGCTTATTTACTCAATAAATACATCTTTCTGTGTCATTGCAAACAGAAAAGACCCAGGTCAGACGGCCCCTATAGGAGCCGTCTGTTCAGTCTGTTCTGTTTGGTTATGAAAATCTACAGTTACTACGATTTTCAAAATGCAATGTTTTCATGTGCCTTTGTAAATAAAAATCATCAATATTCATAATTGTTTCTGATTTTAATATTCATTAAGTAAAGGGTTAACCCTTTCCCTGTTGTATATTCATGTTAGAAATAATGACGTCATGAATATTAATACGATTTTTTTTTATAATGGCATATGAACACATGACATTTGGCTCAGGCAGAATCTATAGAATCAGATCTATATTACACCATAAGCAAACGGAGCAGACCCTGATCAGACGGCTCCTATAGGAGTCGTCTGTCTGGGTCTACTCTGTTTGCAGATGCGCGAAAATGCGCTTACATAAGGGAAAGGGTTGATGCGGGACGGAAAATATGCAGAAAGATATAGAGGATCTGTTGCGAGTTGTCTTTTATGATCACATGTTCCTAAACGAGCATTAGAAAATGTCATTAAGCGAGCCTTGGCGAGCTTAATAACATTTTCTTGGTGAGTTTAGGAACATGTGATCTTTAAAGACAACGAACATCAGATTCTTTTTCTCACATATCAAAAAAGTGCATTTTCGCCGTTTTTAAAAATGACATGTAAACATCGGTTTCTATGGTTTGACGTCATATATATGACGTATGACGTCATATATGTTCTAAAGTGATCTTTTTTCACGTGTTACAGATAAGGAAATCTTAACCCGTTGTTCTAACTCGGAGATAAGGGAAGGTATGTGAGAAATAATAGGAAGTCTTTCTAACCATCTCCCTAACCCGATAAATGCCCATGCAAAAAAATAATTACAGCATGCATATAAATTGCATATAATATAATATATATAATTGCACATGGACACAGGAATGTTGTCAACTACAAAACCGAGTAGAATCAGGTCTATATTATCACATAAGCAAACAGAGCAGACCCTGATCAGACGGCTCCTGTAGGCGCCGTCTGATCTGGGTCTTCTCTGTTTGCATATGCGTCAAACGTTGTCTGTCTGGGAAAGGGTTAATCTGCCAATCGTTTTCATACACCCCATGTAGTAGCTTTAGAGAGGTTGTGGTAATTCAAGTCAATTTACATAGAAATCATGCGTTAATCACGATGTCAAAACACACTATTAAAATATAAAAGTGTTTACCTTGCTTTATATATATCCGTTCTGGGTATATCCAATGTTCGCTCGAATGTTTTTTAGCGTATCATGTCAATTGTCTCGTGTTGTGTTTGTATTAATGATAACTGCAATTACTGTTTTCGGCAAACATAAATAAATGCTACAAAAAAGTATCACGACCTTCTCCGTTTGTATAATACAACATTCGGGCCTATTTTAGACACAGAGTTCACCGGCTCTATCCATGCTAAGTAAATAAGGTGTCGTCTGCAAAAAATATGTCGTCTGCAATTAATGATAATAAACCACAATTCTGAATGTTCATTTTCTTTAAATACACGTCAAGAATGCAAGCAAAGAGTAATGATCTTGACGAGACGCCAAGTAACTCGTCGTCTGATCTGGATCTAAACTGTTTGCAAAGGTACATATACATACAAATTCGCCGCGAGCGAGCAAACTGTTACACTAGACCCAGCGAACCGTGACTGTTTGCCTTATACACTTCCTATCCAATACGCCACGTATATATACGCCATATATATACGCTTCAGTTATGAGCAGATACACTAATACATATATTCTAAAATATGCATTTTCTCGATTTATTTTAAAACAAACATATCAGGGCGTTAAGTACGTTGGATGTAAAACTAAACTTTACACATTACACATACGAGGGAAGTTGACTGTATTACAAAATTTGAAGAAAAAAAACAACCGACAACAACATCGACTTGTACTATAGATATTTATAGTACATATCGATTTTTTTTCTCTCAAACTTTGTAACCAATACTTGTGAGTTTAGCTTAATTAAGCAAGAGGTCAATGACCATTACAATTAGGGTACCAGTTTGATCACAATGAGACGATCAGATGTAATCGACATAGTTTGCAAAACAGTAAAACCCCTCTAAACTGGATGCTCAATTTAGTATAAATGTCGGTCTTGGAGACAGATGTCAGCTTAATGCAGAGTGGACGTCACACGGAAGCTTTCTGCATGGCTTTCACCCTGCATTAAGCAGCCGTCTGCCTAAAGGTATCTATATTTTCTCTTCTAGAATTCCGGGCAAGAGGGTTTCTATTGTACAGCGAAACCGGAATTGTAATAAAGAATAAGTTATGGACCGATGGCTTCTTAACACATTCCCTCATATTGACGACTTTTGACGACTCTGTAAAAGTCATTTTGTGAAACTATTGTGATAAATAGAGCATTTGCTCCTATGGAGCAAATGCTCTATTTATCACAATGGTTTCAAACTATAAAATTCTAAAAGTTTCCTTTTCTCTAGTTAATGCTCCGTTTCGGTAGATTTATTCAAAGAGGCTGTATCTAAAATAGCATATGCGGTAATGGGTTAATGCAGGGATAAAGTTGTACAGAAAAAGCTACCTTGGGAGCTCTCTGCATGACTTTCAACCTGAATTAAGCTTCCACCTGCCTAAATGACTGGCATTGTTAGAAATGTTTTACTGATGACGTCTTATGGCGACACATGTCAGTTAAAAAGTTGTTTTGTTTTGTTTTTAAAAAAACAACATATCTGAAGTTAGTTCTTCATTTTTATCTATTTACTGCAGTGTTGAAAGAGTTAACCATTTCCCTGATGAATATTCATGTAGGAAATAATGACGTCATGAATATTAATACGATTATTTTTTTATAATGGCATATGAACACAGGACATTTCGGCTCAGGCAGAAGCTGTAGAATCAGATCTATATTACATCATAAGCAAACAGAGCAGACCCTGATCAGACGGCTCCTATAGGAGCCGTCTGATCTGGGTCTACTCTGTTTGCAGATGCGTCAAAATGCGCTTACATAAGGGAAAAGGGTTAACCCTTTACCGGATAGTGACGCATTTTGATGCATTTGCAATCAGAGTAGACCCAGACAAATGGCTGTACTGCTGTAACATACCACCTTTGTGCGAATGTTTAAACTAGATAAAATATATCTTATTAATATTCATGAGGTTATTATTTTAACATGAATATTCATAAGGTATTTGTTTCAGAACCTTGTAAAATGACGATAGTTACCGTTACCCAATTTGTTCCATGTTTAACACTTCGAATACTTTACTGCATGGATATACATGTATGTAAGAAATGATGACAATAGTGTCATAGGGTGATATTCTCATTAAAGGGAAATAACCTCGTTACTTTGCTAACTCTAACAGCACGTGTTGCACGGGTCATCCCTCGATTTAAAAGATTTCAATATGGTCGCCTTATCTTTGGCATTGTAACTTAGTTACTGAATAAATTGAATATTTATCCAGGTAATTAGTCTTTTTGATATATCTTTAGTTACAGATATACTTAAGTAAGTTATTGTAAGTTTCATTAAACTATTCTCATGTTTGTTAAATGTACTACTTAGGCATGTGTACTTGGCCGGGTTATGTTCAGCTATGCCTACACCGTGCCATTGTTATGTGTGTGCTGTGTTTATGTTTTGACACGTGCCTTAGTGTGTTGATTACACATTTACTTATTATTGTTATTTCATATTTCAGGACTTGAAACTGATATTGATATTCATAAGTCATCAACACGAAATAAATTCATTTCGTTAGAGCAGAGCTGTTGTCTTCGGTTTAGATCCCCACGGTTGGCTGGTTACCCCAGACACCTCAAGACTCTACGAAACTAGGAATAGTAATTAGAATAATTGTTATAATGGCACATGGACACAGACACTTCTGGTCGTGGCAGAAACTGTAGAATCATAATTATATCACATCATAATAAGCAAACAGAGCAGATCCTGATCAGACTGCTCTTACAGGAGTTTTCGGAGGACAGGAAATTTTGAAAGGACCGAACTTTTTCTTCGAGTTATCCAGAAGTTCGAGCTATCCGAGTTCGACAGATCGAAGCTCAACTGTAATTAGAGAAAAATGGAAGAAAATGGTACATTGGAACTTTTTGCAAAGAAAAGTAAATTTGTGTTCAAATGTCTAACACTTAACCTTATAGAAACACATTTTATGTGTTTGCAAACAAAATAGTCATGCTCTGTTTCTTTACTCTTTCGCTGCCAAATTTTGTCGTCTGCAAACTTTGTCGTCTGCTACAAGTTTGTGTTTTTGTTTCTTCATTAAAAAATGTTTAAAAAAACCAGTTGCAGTAACAGACAGTTTGGATCCTGATGAGACGCCGAGTTACTCGGCGTCTCATCTGGATCCAAACTGTTTGCATAGATAATCACAGATGTGACATTGGCAGCGAAATATTTAATGACGTCATACAGATCTGAAACCAGTTTCTGTCATCGTCACATATTCTCGTCTTCATGTACCGTTATAAAAATGCATCTTCTTAAAGAAGAAGTCACTACAAAGAACGCATATTTTCAATAATCTAACAAAACTTGGTATTTGTTATGCTCAGTCGTTATTATGATGATTATCAATTTGAACTTATATCAAATAATACCCCTGTGATACAAAATAAACCGATTTCATCAATACTTGTCTTATTATTTTTGTTCTACAAGAAAGTATTATCGGCCGTTTCCGTTCAAATTTTCCACGTTTTGCCGATGATCACCCGATCTCTCCATTGTTTACGTAACAGCTGTTTTCGGAAGTAGTCGGAGAGACGCGAATAGCGCGAACAGTTACGAAACTAAAACCCAACCCGAATACAACGGAAACATCGGGGAATAAAATCGGGATAGTCATTTTCAACGTTTAAGGTCATTGGTTAAGTCGTTGAAAGGAAAGAAAGACATCTTAACGATGTACTCAAACAAGTATATGTACACAGCGACCCTGTTAACCGGTATTAGTTTTCAAATCAATTACTCAGGGCCGTGCACCCCCAGACTTTTTTCATGGGTACCTAAATGTTCAAAAAAGTGTCCTGAATCAGAATCGCGAATGTACTCAAACTTAAATTATTTGAGACTATGTGTATTTTAACCGTTTCCATGGCAACCCCCAGTTTTCGTAATGATGACCCATACCTACAAATTCGCCCATATCACAGCCAGTTTTTGTCATAAAACTATAAAACTGGTACCGAATGGAAGATAGGACATTGTGCTTTTATTTCCAACTTGTTTGTTTTAATTATCTTATTTGCATACTCATGAATATTAATGAGAACATTAAAAATAGTAAAAAAAGTATAGAAATAACGTAAACCTTTCATTTTTTGTATCCTACAAATATCAGAAAATAACAGTTAAACATGATGACGAAACCCCCAGGAAACAAAATATCCAATTTGAGGACCATAGCATTAATTTTAAGCACCATTTTCACAGTTTCCATGGCAACACCCTAGTTTTCGTAATGATGGTCCGTACCTGCAACATCGTCCATATCACAGCCAGTTTTTGTCCAAAACCTATTAAACTGGCACCAAATTGGAGATAGGACATTGTGCTTTTATTTCCAGTTTTTTTTTAAATTACCTTATTTGCATACTCATGAATATTAATGAGAACATTAAAAATAGTAAAAACAATACAGAAATAACGTAAATAATGTAAACTATTCACTTTTTATCCTACAAATATCAGAAAACAATTTCAAATGCAGTTTAACATGATGACAAAATCCTCAGACAACAAAATATCAAATTTGAGGACCAAACATTTAACTCTAAGTAACTTTTTAACTGTTTCCATAGTAACCATTCATTTCACTCTGTTCACACAGTTTTG
The DNA here is from genome assembly GCA_963576725.1 of Azorinus chamasolen. Taxonomy (NCBI): domain Eukaryota; kingdom Metazoa; phylum Mollusca; class Bivalvia; order Cardiida; family Solecurtidae; genus Azorinus; species Azorinus chamasolen. The sequence continues at coordinate 76,142,631 of OY755248.1, forward strand.
TTAGTCGACACCTACCTGCAAAAATCTTCCATATCACAGGAAGTATTTGTGCTAACTGTATAAAACTTGTACCGAATTAAAGCTAAGACAGTGTGCTTTGGTTTAAAAGCTATAATTAAAAAGCTATTAGTGATAAGAAAACAAAGAGAAACAATATTGAAAATAACATGTTTCGCAGTATGCCGAGCACAATATTACACCATGCTCCAAGTAAAGCTTGCAATAATAAATGTACCTTTTGATGATGAATAAATAAATTTTATGTCTAAAACTGTTACCAAAATGACCATGCACTGCTTCCATGGTAACTGTTGAAAGCCAAGTACTTATGATACCCCAAACAATCTTCTGTTATTGTTTTTAAAGTGTCAGTAATTTTAAAGCCCATAAAGCCTGTGTTGAATTCAGGGTTTCAAGACTGTTTCGACTTTTGATATACCATCATCTGTCGAGAACTGGTAATCCTGTGATGTGTTTTAAGACCCTTTGATTTGTCTGTCTTGCTAAGCCATCATCAGCTGTACCAATACCGAAGGGAACTGGTGTCAGCAGATTCTGCATCAGCTCACCTATAGCAATCTGCATATTGGGTCTTTGTGAACCACTTATAATTGCTACAATTCCTTGATTCCTTACGATTAGAAGCAGCAAGGCAGAAATGTATTTTCACATCTATGATGGTGAGCCTAACCAGTTCTCGCCAGATTATGGTATATCAACAGTGAGAAACAGTCTTGATGCCCTGAATTCAACACAGGAAGAAACTGAAACAAGGATCGTTATTTACACCAAGCATGCAAAAGAACAAGGCTACAAAACGGTTCATCTTATAACTCCAGACAGTGATATATTCTTCATTCTTCTGTATTACCTTAACTGGTTTGAAGGTGTTACTGTCTTGTTTGATACTAGCTCAGGCAATCATCAAAAAATAATAAACATGTCAGAAGTTGCCCAAGCATACACAGAAGATTACCAATCAGCACTTCGGGGTCTCCATTTGTACTGTGGCAGTGATTCTACAAGTGCATTCAATGGCTGAGAACATTTGACACCCACTAAGACCATTGAAAAGAAGCCAATGTTTATAAAACCATTAGCAGGTTTGGGCAACTCTTGGGATGTGTCTGGAGATCTTGTGCAATACTTGGATGAATTTACAGTGTGCAATGTATGGCAAACTAAGATTTCACACTGTGAATGAATTGATATTGTTCAAGATTAAGGAGAAGTGTGAATATAAGCCAACAGATGCACTTCGCAATGCTGATATGGGAACATTACCCCCTTGTAGGGCCTGCTTAATACAGCACATCTGAAGAGTTATTTACCAGTTGATACCTTGGAAGAGATCTCTTTCCCGACCCAGACATTCCCCTTGTTTTAGAGTAGAATGGTTGTCAACATGTAACTCTGACAGTCAATCAACAGATATGATTACATTATGGCCTATAATAAGGGTATGCTCCACAGACATTCAACTGCAATGTTATCATCTTGACCTAGCTCTTATCAGAGTATTACCTGAGAAGATCCAATTTAGCCTCTAATTAAGGTATGCTCTGAGAGTCAGACCTTCAATTTATAAATTAGCTGATAAATACCCATGATGTCATTATTTCTAACATGAATATTCAGCTGGTAACGGGTTAAGTGAGATATCATTCATCTATTTTGGTTGAGTCGGCATACTCAAAGAAGCTTTCTGTAAAGGTGTTTTAAAGCAGAGAGTGGGATTAACCCTTTACTAGATGTATACATGCCCTTTAACATCTTTTAGACAGTTTTAGAATTAAAATTCATTTATTTATCAACGAAAGGTACATTTATCATTGCAAGCTATATTTGGAGAATGGTGTAATGTTGTGTTATTTTCAATATTGTTTCTCTTTGTTTTCTTATCACTAATTAATATTCATGAGGATGCAAATAAGGTAATTTGCATAAAGTGAACCTAACATTAAGATTCAACTACCGGGTATATGTTTATATCATTTATAATTATCACCCAAGAAGGCAGCAATATCTTTGTATGTAAACACTCTGTAATATGAACAATGAGGTTAGAATGGTTGCCTAGGAAACAGATATATCACCATCAGTGCTTTATAATGTGTCCCAAATTTATTTATCTAATAATCTTGGTGATATTCAGTGATCATAGTAAACTTTAGCTAATCATTTTCCATATTTGTTTGCTTTATAAGAGAAAGACTGGTGTCTGTCGAAAATTTCAACATCTATTACTGTTCTCATAAATATTCATACATATGCAAATTAGTTTATATCAGGAAAGTAAAGTTTACTATTAAAGCAATGCCTCATATCTATGTTTGTAACAAATCATTTTCATGATTCATCAAAAATAACCGAGATCTAGCGGAGTATTACAGTTGGATGTCAAATTTAAAAACAATTGTGACAGGATCGGTTACCATGGAAACCGTTATAATCTTACTTACAGTTCATTGTTTTTGGGTATCAATTAAGATGATTAGCTTTCTGAGTATTTTGTCATCATTTTAAACGATTTTAAAAGAAGTTTTTTTCTGATATTGGTAGGATAAAAATTGAGAGGTTTACGTTATTTCTGTATTTTTTTGCTATTTTTTAATTATTCTCATTAATATTCATGTGTATGCAAATAAGGTAATTCCTAATTATAGCTTTTAAACCAAAGCACACTGTCTTAGCTTTAATTCGGTACAAGTTTTATACAGTTAGCACAAATACTTCCTGTGATATGGAAGATTTTTGCAGGTAGGTGTCGACTAACAAAACTGTGTGAACAGAGTGAAATGAATGGTTACTATGGAAACAGATAAAAAGTTACTTAGAGTTAAATTTCTGGTCCTCAAATTTGATATTTTGTCATCATGTTAAACTGCATTTGAAATTGTTTTCT
>OY755248.1:76150535-76395535 GCA_963576725.1 Azorinus chamasolen
CCAAACGATTCATAACAAAGTCTACTTGTAAATAAGTTGGCCTAATATTGATTGAACATGGAAATTTAAAGAAGCAGGTGGTAGCTTAATACAGGGCAAAAGTAATGCAGACAGTTTATATATGACCGATCTGCATTACTGTCGACATGCATTAAGCTACCACTTGTCTTAAATACCAATAATTAGGCTTTTTTTTAATGGTCGCTTAAGACAAGCTCTGCTGTAATTTGAAAATTTATGCAAGGGAAACAACTCTTCTCGAATCAAGTTTAAAATTTCAGGGGTTCACTTTCTTATAACAGCAGGGAAAATATCTATAAAGATATCCTGAAAGTGGGAGATCTGATTAGAGTTGATCTACTCAGAGCTGATTAACCCATTCCTGCATATTGACGCCTTTGACGCTTCTGTAAAAGTCACTTTATGAAACCATTGTGATAAATAGAGCATTTGCTCCACAGGAGCAAATGCTCTATTTATCACAATGGTTTCAAAACTGCACAATTCTGAAAATTTCTTTTTCTCTAGTTAATGCTCCTTTTTGGTAGATTTAATCAAAGAGGTTATATCTAAAAATAGCCTAAGTGGGAATGGGTTAAGATAAATTATGTCACGAGGTATTAAAATTCTGAGTTTGAATCTGAGGCCATTCTCGTGTATCTGATTGGTCTAAGAGTTAATAAGCATTCGGGTTGATATATATATGTATAAATAATTTAAATGTATATCCTGTGTGACTGAATCCAAAGTTCTAGATGTATGTAGATCTACTATAAAATGATCTGTAGACAGTTATACACTGTGTCATGTACGTACAGTACATACATGTACATGCACTTGATACTTCCAAATATGAGTAATGAAGAAATCATGCACCTTTAAGGAGGTGGCTGCTTAATGCAGGTTGAAAGTGATGCAGAAAGCGCCTAAGGGAGCTTTCTGCATCACTTTTACCCTGCATTAAGCTGCCACCTGTCATAAAGGCCGATAATTATACTTGATTAATGTGTTCGAGTAATCGTTTTTTACTATTTTTCTAAATTAAGTGCCCAAACTTTAATTTAATTAAGTTTCCTAAACTAGTTTTCCTAAACTAAATTTCTTTGCGTAATTGTCGTCAAGAAGATGTCGTTTGCTAATATTGTCATTTTCTTCTATTTTTCTTTCACGGAACATAATCACAGCATCAAACATCTTTTGGTTATTTCTTAACTTTCTTTACTCCATGTATACACCTTTTATGGTCCTTTGCAAACCGATATAGACCCATATTAGACTGGTCAGTTAGGAACCATCTGATCAGGGTCTGCTCTGTTTGCTTATGATATGATATAGAACTGAATCTACATGTGCAGTTTCTATCATGAAACAACATAAACTAGAGGTTTGTTTTTGTCACAAAAACAGATGTCTCCCCCTCCCATCCTCTTTGCAATACACAAGTGTAATGTCTGTAACTCCAAAGTTATCAGGGTCTAATTTTAAGTCATCAGGGGCAATAACTCCAATTTTATCAGGGGGAGACAATTCAAAAACACAAGGTACACAACAACACATGCTGGTAAACATTCCTGTGAAGTTTGGTGATTCTATCGGATCCCTACTGGTTTCAAAGATATGCAAGACACAAAGTTTCTCTAATTTTAAGTTATCATATCAGGGGTGATAACTCAACAATTATCAGGGGGAGACAATTCAAAAAACCCCAGGTGCACAACAACTCATGCTAGTCAACATTCCTGTGAAGTTTGGTGACTCTAGACCTACTTGTTGCAGAGATAGGCATGACACAATGTTTGTATAAATTTAAGTGTTCATATCAGGGGCAATAACTCAACAGTTATCAGGGGGACAAAATTCAAAAAACCCAGGTGCACAACTGTTCAACATTCCTGTGGAGTATGGTAACTCTAGTACTATTAGTTTCAGAGATACGAGCGACACAAAGTAAAGTTTTTCTTATTTTCAGTCATAAGGGGCAGTAACTCCAAAGTTATCAGGGGGAGACAATTCAAAAACACTAATGCTGGTGAACATTCCTGTAAAGTTTGGTGACTCTAGCCCTAATAGTTTTAAAGATATGCATGACACAAAGTTTCTCCACTCCTAAGTAATCATATCAGGGGAAATAACTCCATAGTTATCAGGGGGAGACAATTAAAAAATCCCAGGTGCACAGCAACTCATACTGGTCAACATTCCTGTGAAGTTTGGTTACTCTAGCCCTAGTGGTTTCAGAGATATGCACGACACTAAGTAAAGTTTGTCTAATTTTAAGTCATCAGGGGCAGTAACTCCAAAGTTAACAGGGGGAGACAATTCAAAAAACCCAAATGCAAAACAACTCATGCTAGTGAACAATCCTGTGAAGTTTGGTGACGCTAGCCCTACTGGTTTCAGAGATATGCGTGACACAAAGTTTTTATAAATTTAAGTGTTCATATCAGGGGCAATAACTCCAAAGTTATCAGGGGAGACAATTCAAAAACCCTAGGTGCACAACAACTCATGCTGGTGAACATTCCTGTGAAGTTTTGAGACTCTAGCACTACTGGTTTCAGAGATACGCGCGACACAAGTTTGTGACGGACAGACAGACGGACGGACGGACGGACGGACGGACAGACAACTCTGGCAAAAACAATATATCTCCCAATAAATGGGGGAGACATAATTTTGTTTATATGCCATTATAAACATTCAGTTTATTTGATATTCATGATGCCATTATTTCCTGCTTGAATATTCATGGAGTAATGTGGCAACCATAAACGCCATTCTGCAAACAGAGTAGAACTAGATCTGACGATTCATCTAGGAGCCGTCCGATCAGAAACTGCTCTGTTTGCTTATAATATAATATACATGTACATGTAAATATGATTGTACAGCGTCTGTCATGGCCAACAATTTATGTATCCATGTGCTATTATAATAAATGAATCGAAATGCTATTCGTGGTGTCATTATTTCTTGCATTAATATTCATGGAGTAATGTGTTAACTGTCACATTAGCTTTGCTATTTGTCGCCTACCGGCAATGCCGAAGGGGACTACGGCAAAACCTCTCTATAACGGTCACTAAAATGTGTTAATCAGTTGGTATTTAGGGCAGGTGGCTGCTTAAAGCAAGGCGAAAGTAAAACAGGAGCGTTTTGTTTTACTTCCACCTTGCTTTAAGCAGCCACCTGCCTTTAACACAAAATACTTGATGTAATTTAGTGGCCGTTATAGAGAGGTTTAACTGTATAGTATATGTTTACACTCCGTCCACCCGACCGTCAGTCTGTCAGTGTGTCACACTTTGGTTTTCCGGACTAAACCTTTACAGATGTTGAGGTTATATTTGGTATGTGGGTTTTACATTGTAATTACATTGTAATGAGTTAAAGATCAACTTTGAATTTCTTGGTACTACTGTACATTGATTTTTTAACGGAATTACATTGTACAGTGGTTTTACTTAGAAATGTTTTGGAAATTTAGATTTCCGGACTTTTTTTTCTTCTAAACCATTGCAGATATTGAAACGAATGAATGAAATGAAATGAAATGAATGAAATGAATGAAATGAATGAAATGAATGAAATGAATGAATTAATGAATGAATGAAATTAAATAAAAGACTTTATTTAAAGAGGGTTACCCGGTTAGTCAACAGACTAATCTACCCCAGGGCCCTCTAACAGAAGCATTTCATACAAAGTACTTAACAAACAGAAATATAAACAGTATCTGTAATTTAAAAGTTAGACAGGACAGAGTAGCCATATAATGCTCGTTTAAATTGATTAAAACAAACCGAATGCGAAGACTACAGTGCTCCCTCCCTACAACGGCCCTCTCAATAACGATTCCCTCCTTACAACAACGCATGTCACTGTTTCCGAAACAACAAGACTCCAGAAACAACTTTTTTCCATCGTATTTTCTTTATGCCCCCATCAAACCCTATGTTGTGACCATTCATTAGAATCGTCACTTTGTGACGATTTTAAAGAGTGGTCACAACATAGGGTTTGATAGAGGCGGCATAACGGTTTTAGTTCTCGATATACACCTTATCTGTGGATCTGCAAACAAGCTAATTATGTTTGATTTTCCCTCCCTATAACAACTCCCTCTGAACAGCACATACAATATTCGTATCCCAAAGGGTGGGTAAGCGATTTGAGTTAACTGTAGTTTTGTATATACAGGATTATCTCCCATTTTAACTGTTAGTTAGATTTCATTAATTTGTTGTTTATCAAAGTAAGTTCACTTTTAAACTTCATTTTGTTTGTTTTATACCTTATAAAAATTAGTACTGTGTATATATTCAAATGAGTGAGTTAACTACTGGTTATTTTGTGATCAGGGCACTGAATATTAATAGAACTTTCAGTGACGGCTTTATATACTTATGTATAGAAGCTATATTGTTGGATTTTGACTGATAGAGTATTGCACTCATGAAGGTGAAAGACTGGCGAATATATTGTCTGCTTGGGCAACGTAATTGTGCAGTTACCTGTTCTTTGAATGGGCTAAGTAACTGTCCTATGAGTTCTCTCTTTGGGCATGAAAATTGCACGTTTAAGACTGTCCAACCAGCCTTTAATAATATTATACTGCTATTTCATAGCGGTCTCAGATTAGCTGAGGCATTGAGATAGTGTTGCTCAGACTGATATAGCCTGGGGTTATATTCGGTTTGAAGCAGGTTTGCTGAAGACCGTGCTCAGGGTTCGGAGCGTTGCTGAGCCGTCTTTTTGAGGCTATCTTTTGAAGCTGTCTTTTTGAGGCTGTATTTTTGAAGCGTTTTTTTGAGGCTGTATTTTTGAAGCGTCTTTTTGAGGCTGTCTTTTTGAAGCCGTCTTTTTGAGGCAGTGTTTTCGAGCACGGGCTCGGAACATACTGCAGGCAGGCTTCAAAGCGTTAGTGTTATAAGCTTCTTGAAGCAGGTTTCATACACTGCTCAAGATAGGTTTCAGAGCGTAGGGTTACATACATACTTTGAGACATAGGGTCTGATACGTAGGTTTGAAGTCACAGTAGTGTTGAGATAGCTTCAAACCACAGGTTTCAACAGGGTTTGATGCGTAGGGTCTCAACTCGCATAGTCTATGGTTATATAGCTCACATTTATATAGTTTCATGACATAGCTTGAGGATTTTGTTCCAAGCACCATTTTGAAGTTGAGGCATCGACCAGCCGTCTCGCTGGCTTGGGGCTGTAGTAGTTGTTCACAGTTATAGTTTATTGTTTAATTGCTGGTCCCAAAGCTGAGGTATTGTTGATCACCATAACATAGGTTTTTGTATATAATCTCATGTTTTCATAGTGTTCGTCTCAGGCAAAGTAGCCTCAAAACACCATATTCATCAACGGCTAGCATAGCCCAGCCACATAAATTTTATAGATTTAAACCTTGTGCTGTGTTTGGCTCAAGACATTGTCACCTCACGGAACGCCCGAAATATTTAAAAAGGTCTGAAGCTGGGTCTTGTCATTGGGGCATCACCGAGCATCCTGACAATTTGGGGGCTCGTCCGGGATAGTTCTCAGAAGGTTTTTTTTATATAGCTGAAGCTACATAGGGTTGAAGCATTAGTTTGGTGATCATGGACATAGATAAATGGATTTCGGCTGGTTTGCCTTTAGGGTTGACTGGGCCAGACCTCAGGGACTATGCTGAGAAGAAAGAGAAAGAATATTTAGATAGGGAAGAGCGTATGTCGAGACGAGAAGATGAGCGACTGAAGCGTGAGCATGATCAGTTTGAGAGAAAAGCCCAAATGAAGCGTGAAGAACAGGAGCGTGAGATCGCGCTGGTCAAGTTAAGGGCTGATACAGGCATGAGGGGGCCTACCTCAGAAACAAGCAGTAAGGGTCCCAGACCAAAATTGCCGAAGTTTGATGAGCAGAAAGATGATATGGACTCATATATAGGACGGTTCGAGCGATTTGCTCAGAGCCAGGGCTGGGAAGAGAAGACATGGGCAGTTAGTTTGAGCTCGCTTTTGACAGGCAAGGGTCTTGAGGTATATACCAGCATGCCTCCAGAACATGCTCATGATTACAAGGCGCTGAAAAAGGCTGTGTTCAGACGATATCAGCTGACAGAAGAAGGTTTCAGGCAGAAGTTTAGAGAAAGTCGACCCGAGCATGGGGAGACTGTTTTTCAGTTTATGGCTAGGTTGACAATGTATTTTAGTAGATGGACAGAGATGGCTGAGGTTGAGAACTCGTATGAAGGCTTGATGGACTTAGTGGTTCGAGAGCAGTTTATAAAAACCTGTTCGCCCGAACTTGCTTTATTCTTGAAAGAGAGAGTCCCGAAGTCGGTTGATGATGTGACGAAGCTAGCTGAGCAATATATAGAGGCTCATGGTGGCTCCATATGCTCGAACAAGCATGCCAAGCTCAACTCATCATCAAACAGGCAACATCAGAGACCAAATATTAACCTCAGAGCTAGCCCAGCACCGCGGCCTGAACCTCAGAAAAAGGTCTGTTTCATATGCAGAAAAGAGGGACATTTCGCCAGAGACTGTCGCCAGAATGGCCCGAAGAAAGTAAGTGCTGGAGCAATGTGTTATGAAGACTCTGGACAGCAGCAGCATGGTGCTCAGACATACAACAAAGATTTCAAGCATAGGCGTTATCAGAGTCAACACCAGTCTCCAGACAAGCAGAAAATATCTGCTCTGTGTATGTCTGTCTCATGCAACCAAAGTCACATACAAAAAGAATGTATCAGAGATGAAGAGCTATGCTTAGCTAACGGAGAGTCTGTGCCGATCATAGCAGGTGGCTGTACCGTTGAATCGCTTGAAGGCGAGAGGAATTTGAATTTGCAACCAGGGTTAGTTGATGGTCGAGCAGTCAAGGTTTTGAGAGATACTGGCTGTGAGTTGGCGGCCATACGAAAGAACCTGGTGCGAGACGACCAGATGCTGGACAAGAGATATATTATGATAACTATCGATGGCGGGGCCAAGATAGTACCAGCAGCATTGGTTCAGGTTGATACACCATATTACACTGGCAATGTTGAAGCCATGGTGTTGAGCTCACTCATATGTGATCTGGTGTTGGGGAATATACCTGGAGTTTCAAACACCCCAAACCAGGAATGGTTCGAAACCATGGGTCATGAAGCACAGGACCCCGAAGCTAGAGTTTCGGCAGCTGTCATGACACGAGCTCAGACCAAGAAGGAAGAGAGACCTCTCAGGGCATTAAGTGTTCCAAACCCTCCTGGGGATGAGGTTACGATTGATGAGCTCAGGAAGGCTCAGACTGAAGACACATCTTTGCAAAAGTTGTGGTCTTATGCCCGAGACAAGAGTACGCTGACCACAAGGGGTGGGAACAGCTATAGATATGAGGTACAGAAGGATGTTCTGTATAGGTTGTTCAGAGAGAGCAAGGGCTCTGGTTCAACTGAATTGAAACAATTAGTTGTCCCAACAAAGCTTAGAAGACGTGTGATGAGCCTGGCACACGAATCAATTGTTGGTGGACACCTCTCGGCCAAGAAGACGGTTGATAGGATTACAACAAGCTTTCACTGGCCTGGGGTAACCAGTGATGTTACAAGGTTTTGTCGCTCATGCGATATTTGTCAGAAGACAGTACCAAAGGGAAGAGTCTCAAAGGTACCTATGGGAGAGATGCCAATTATGGATATACCATTTCATCGGGTTGCCGTTGATCTTATTGGTCCCATAACGCCTGTATCTGAGAAAGGGAATAGATACATACTCACTGTAGTTGATCATGCTACAAAATACCCCGAGGCTGTGGCTTTGCCCAAGATCGAGACAGAGCGGGTGGCCGAAGCACTGCTCGATGTATTTTCAAGAGTTGGATTCCCATCTGAGATACTCAGTGACAAAGGAAGTCAGTTCACCTCAGAGTTGATGAGGGAGGTTTGTCGACTGATATCTCTGAAACATCTCTTTACTACACCATACCACCCCAAGTGTAATGGATGGTGTGAGCGGATGAATGGCATTTTGAAGAGCATGCTCAAGAAAATGTGCCAGGAGCGACCCAAGGATTGGGACAGATATTTATCTGCTGTGCTGTTCGCCTACAGGGAGGTCCCACAAGCTTCAACGGGTTTCTCACCGTTTGAGCTCATGTATGGTCGCACTGTTCGAGGTCCCATGCAAGTGCTGAAGGAACTCTGGACTGAGAGAGAAACGCCAGAAGTCATGACCACATACCAATATGTGCTTGACCTGAGACACTGACTCGAGGACACTTGCAAGATAGCTCGTGAAAGTCTGAAAGATGCCCAGTGCGTGTACAAGCACCACTACGACAAGTCCGCCAGGAACAGGAGGCTCGTGAAAGGAGACAAAGTTTTGCTGTTGTTGCCTACTTCGCACAACAAACTGACTCTGCAGTGGAAGGGGCCGTTTGAAGTCGTTGATGTAGTTAACAGAATGGACTACAAAGTCCAAGTTGGTGACAGGGTTGGCACATACCACATCAACCTCCTGAAGAAATACGAAGAGAGGGAGCTCGAGGATGTTGTTTCATGCATGGCGATCATAGAGGCTGAACACAGTGAAGATGACGGGGTGGTGGATGATGAAAGCTTGATAGAGTTGGCAGGCTTGACTAGCTCCGAGACATACAAAGATGTCATGGTGTCTGAAAGCTTGACACGTGAGCAACGGCATGATGTGCTCAGGTTGCTTGAAGAGTTCCAGAACATTTTCACCGAGAAACCTGGAACAACTGAGCTGGAGGAGCATAAGATAGAGCTCACCAGCAAGACACCGGTTAGGGTTCGGCCATACCCCATACCATATGCAAAGAGAAAGGAAGTTTCTGATGAGGTTCAGAACATGCTTGATGCTGGAGTGATAGAGCCAGCACAATCAGATTACAACTCACCAATTGTGTTGGTGAAAAAGAAAGACGGCACAAATAGGTTCTGTATTGATTTCAGAAGGCTCAACATGGTGACAAAGTTTGACACGGAACCTATGGGTAACCCTGAGGACATCATGTCCAGCTTGAAGGAAGATAAATTCTTCACTAAGATTGACTTGAGCAAGGGTTACTGGCAGATACCTGTTGAAGATAAGTCGAAGCTTTTGACGGCTTTCACAACCCCAGACGGAAGTTACCAGTTCAAGAAGATGCCTTTTGGCATGGTAAACTCGGGGAGCACGTTCAACAGGATGATGCGCAAACTGCTGCATGGTTGCAGTGATGCCGACAACTATGTCGATGATATCATGGGCCATACCCAGTCCTGGGGGCCACATCTCAGAATGTTGAGAGAAGTTTTTACAAGGGTGCGAGACGCCGGCTTGACCATAAGACCGCCCAAATGCATGATTGGATATGAAAACATATCATTCACAGGACATGTAGTTGGCAAAGGTATGCTGCAGATGGAGCAAGAAAAACTTCATAAGATCAAGAATGCAGATAGACCCAAGACCAAAGGCAAGTACGAGCATTCTTGGGCTTGGCGGGATACTACAGGAAGTTTATCCCAGCATTTGCCGATGTTGCGTCTCCCCTCACAGACCTGACTAAGAAAGGAAAGCCGAACACAGTTGTTTGGATGGATGAACATGAACAGGCTTTCAATACGCTCAAGGACATGTTAACTCGCTCACCCATCCTCAGGCTACCAGACTTCAAGAGGCCCTTTGTTTTACAAACAGATGCCTCAGACAGTGGAGTTGGAGCAGCCTTGATGCAAGAGTTTGAAGATGGCTTATTCCCCATAGCATATGCTAGCAAAAAGCTGCTACAGAGGGAGAAGAACTACTCCGTCATAGAACGTGAGTGCCTAGCCATCATTTTCGGCATTAGAAAAATTCAGAAGTACCTGTATGGTGCGGAGTTCATACTCTTGACAGATCATGCACCATTGTCATACATTCAGAAATGCAAGATAGAGAGTGGTAGGATCATGAGATGGGCTCTGTTCCTACAAAATTATCAATTCAAGGTTCAAGTAATCAAGGGCTCAGACAATGTATGTGCTGACTACCTGAGCCGTCAATAGAGTAACAGATTTTCTTGAATTAGTTGAAAACAGTAGAGCGTTTTCTTGAGAAGGGGGCTGTTGTCAAGAAAACCTGTAGTATATCGCTGGGTAAGCGATTTGAGTTAACTGTAGTTTTGTATATACAGGATTATCTCCCATTTTAACTGTTAGTTAGATTTCATTAATTTGTTGTTTATCAAAGTAAGTTCACTTTTAAACTTCATTTTGTTTGTTTTATACCTTATAAAAATTAGTACTGTGTATATATTCAAATGAGTGAGGCGGTTGGTCAATCGAAATAATTAATATGAATAAAATATGTTTATATGCTAATTTGCTGAAAACCTCAAACTAATGGAAGCTGTATACAAATGCTGAGACTGGCACAAGCTTATTCAACGATCACTACTGGTTATTTTGTGACCAGGGCACTGAATATTCATAGAACTTTCAGTGACGGCTTTATATACTTATGTATAGAAGCTATATCGTTGGTTTTTGACTGATAGAGTATTGCACTCATTAAGGTGAAAGACTGGCGAATATATTGTCTGCTTGGGCAACGTAATTGTGCAGTTACCTGTTCTTTGAATGGGCTAAGTAACTGTCCTCTGAGTTCTCTCTTTGGGCATGAAAATTGCACGTTTAAGACTGTCCAACCAGCCTTTAATAATATTATACTGCTATTTCATAGCGGTCTCAGATTAGCTGAGGCATTGAGATAGTGTTGCTCAGACTGATATAGCCTGGGGTTATATTCGGTTTGAAGCAGGTTTGCTGAAGACCGTGCTCAGGGTTCGGAGCGTTGCTGAGCCGTCTTTTTGAGGCTGTCTTTTTGAGGCTATCTTTTGAAGCTGTCTTTTTGAGGCTGTATTTTTGAAGCGTCTTTTTGAGGCTGTATTTTTGAAGCGTCTTTTTGAGGCTGTCTTTTTGAAGCCGTCTTTTTGAGGCTGTGTTTTCGAGCACGGGCTCGGAACATACTGCAGGCAGGCTTCAAAGAGTTAGTGTTATAAGCTTCTTGAAGCAGGTTTCATACACTGCTCAAGATAGGTTTCAGAGCGTAGGGTTACATACATACTTTGAGACATAGGGTCTGATACGTAGGTTTGAAGTCACAGTAGTGTTGAGATAGCTTCAAACCACAGGTTTCAACAGGGTTTGATGCGTAGGGTCTCAACTCGCATAGTCTAGGGTTATATAGCTCACATTTATACAGTTTCATGACATAGCTTGAGGATTTTGTTCCAAGCACCATTTTGAAGTTGAGGCATCGACCAGCCGTCTCGCTGGCTTGGGGCTGTAGTAGTTGTTCACAGTTATAGTTTATTGTTTAATTGTTGGCCCCAAAGCTGAGGTATTGTTGATCACCATAACATAGGTTTTTGTATATAATCTCATGTTTTCATAGTGTTCGTCTCAGGCAAAGTAGCCTCAAAACACCATATACATGTATTCATCACCGGCTAGCATAGCCCAGCCACATCAATTTTATAGTTTTAAACCTTGTGCTGTGTTTGGCTCAAGACATTGTCACCTCACGGAACGCCCGAAATATTTAAAAAGGTCTGAAGCTGGGTCCTGTCATTGGGGCATCACCGAGCATCCTGACATAGATATTGGTGTGCTATTTGATATGTGGCTTTATTATAATGAGTTACGGATCAAGTCAGCATAGTGTTACACTATTTTGATTTTTTATGGAATTACAGCAGTTTGACTTAGACATTTTCCCGAAATTTCAGGCTCTCCAGATTTTTTTTCTAAATCCTAACAGATATTGAAGTGATGTTTGATATTTAGCTTTTGAATTTTAACCCTTCGCTTGCTGAATTTTGAAACACATTTCTCCTTCTTTACCCATGCCCTGTTGTATAATAACATATATCTTCACCGTGTACAAGTATTTCGCTGTGCAATCACTGCTGTAGAGTGCACTGGTTGCACAATCAATTTGTAAATAGTGCAGACCCTGATGAGACAGCTCCTGTAGGAGCTGTCTCATCTGGGTCTTCACTATTTACATGTAGGTATATTGACGCGATTAGCAAGCGAAGGGTTAATACGCTGCATTGGTCTTTCACGGAATAATAGCTGTTGGAAATTTTTCCGGGAAATTTTAGACTTTCCAGATGCATGCATAACTAACCAATAACTATCTAGTTGTATCTCAAAACCACTCCGAAAAACAAGAAAAACAAGACTCGGAAAAAAATTCCTATCGCGCTACCTATTAATACATACAGTATAGGAAAACCCGATAGGAAAACTTTTATTCGACATTTTTCCTGCGAAATATTTCTTGTCAGCAAATAACCTTTCAGTACATATATTGACCCGGTAGCAAAACTTTTATTCGATTTTTTTCTTGCGATATATTTTTCTTGTCAGCAAATAAACAAATGATTCGTGTAATTTTCAAGCATTTTTGAAAACACGCTACAAAGAGATACTAAGCACTACAAGAAGATACTATCAATGTCAAAGATTGAGCAGCCATCTTTTTACAACAGGAATAAGGTTTAAATGGTACACTGGTCCCTCCCTGGTACTCAGCATCATGGGCATAGTGTACGACATGGATAATGGATAGTCCGTGTCAATGCAGATGCAGACGAGTGTCATACCTTGTAGACTCTGATCGGACGCCACGTCTTTAGAGCACAGCTTAGTCTTGTTCTTAGCTGTTTGCAGAATAATTGGTATGGTTCCGAACGTTCTCTAGCCGAGGGAGTAATAATATACATACATTAGAACCCGTCTTAACCCATTACCTCATAGGCTATTTTAAGACCCATTACCTCATATGCTATTTTTAGATCCAACCACTTTGAATAAATCTACCGAAAAGGAGAATTAACAAGAAAAAAGGAAAAATTAAGAATTTTGTAGTATGAAACCATTGTGATAAATAGAGCATTTGCTCCTATAGGAGCAAATGCTCTATTTATCACAATGGTTTCAACAGGTGTCTTTTGCAGAGGCGTCAAAAGGCGTCAATATGAGGGAATGGGTTAAGCCACCGTTCATTTGTTTAACATATGATTTTTAAAAAGCAGGTGGTTGCTTATTGCAGGGCAAAAGTAATGCAGAAAGCTCCTATAGGAGATTTCTGCATTACTTTTGACTTGCATTAAGCTACCGCCTGCATTATAGGCCCATAAATATGCATCTTTTTGACGACCGCTTAAGATAGGTTCTAGTGTAAGATGGTTACATGAACAGGTAGTCCAGTCTAGCAGAGCTACAAGGGACAGGTAGTCCAGTTCAAACTAGCAGAACTACAAGGGACAGGTAGTCCAGTCTAGCAGAGCTACAAGGGACAGGTTGTCCAGACCAGCCGAGCTACAAGGGACAGGTAGTCCAGACTAGCAGAACTACAAGGGACAGGTAGTCCAGTTCAAACTAACAGAACTACAAGGGACATGTAGTCCAGTCTAGCAGAGCTACAAGGGACAGGTAGTCCAGACCAGCCGAGCTACAAGGGACAGGTAGTCCAGACTAGCAGAGCTACAAGGGACAGGTAGTCCAGTTCAAACTAACAGAACTACAAGGGACATGTAGTCCAGTCTAGCAGAGCTACAAGGGACATGTAGTCCAGTCTAGCAGAGCTACAAGGGACAGGTAGTCCAGACTAGCAGAGCTACAAGGGACAGGTAGTCCTGACTAGCAGAGCTACATGGGACAGGTAGTCCAGTCTAGCAGAACTACAAGGGACAGGTAGTCCTGACTAGCAGAGCTACAAGGGACAGGTAGTCCAGACTAGCAGAGCTACAAGGGACAGGTAGTCCTGACTAGCATAGCTACAAGGGACAGGTAGTCCAGACCAGCCGAGTCCAGTCTAGCAGAGCTACAAGGGACAGGTAGTCCATACTAGCAGAGCTACAAGGGACAGGTAGTCCTGACTAGCAGAGCTACAAGGGACAGGTAGTCCAGACCAGCAGAGTCCAGTCTAGCAGAGCTACAAGGGACAGGTAGTCCAGACTAGCAGAGCTACAAGGGACAGGTAGTCCAGTTCAAACTAACAGAACTACAAGGGACATGTAGTCCAGTCTAGCAGAACTACAAGGGACAGGTAGTCCAGACTAGCAGAGCTACAAGGGACAGGTTAGTACAGCTATAAGGTACCCTTTTGTCATGGAGCGACTCAGGTGAGAAGAATGAGCACTTACCGCACTCGACAACGTGAACGTTTATAGCTCCCATCTTCCTGTTATATGCTGGATTTTTATGTTGGTCCATCATCTTTGTGTGTATACTCCTTTCACGTGTTTGATCTATATAACGATTGCATTTACATTACACGGCTAACAGGTAGGTCGCATAATATTAGACCTACATAGCACCGAGATCAATAATTACTTTCTGAAGCTACATGAGTTATCCGCGATACATTTAGCAATACATTTTCTACTGTCGTTTTTTTTCCACAAAACGTTGTCTAAAGTATAGATCACAACTGTATTGCGTCTCTTTTCAACCATTACACAGTACTATTAATATTGTACAAACTACGAGTCTGCGGCATCGATTGTTTCAGGTAAGTGTCCCTGGTATTATAGAATAATAACAAACTGAGCATGTTCCAGGTGAATACGTTTAGGATCAATATTTTCACTGTTTAATTCATTAGCACGTATGACATTTGCTTAAAGGTAATTTCTCCATAAATAACGAGTTGTTGCTGTTTTTGATGTTTTGTTTTTATGCCCCCCAGATCAAAATCGGGGGGGCATATTGTTTTTGCCCTGTCTGTTTGTCTGTTTGTCCGTTTGTCTGTTTGTCAGCAACTTTAAAATTGGTCATAACTTTTGAGCCAGTACAGATAGAGACTTGATATTTGACATGCATATGTATCTCATAAAGCCACACATTTTGAGGGGTGACATGTCAAGGTCATCCTTCAAGGTCAGAGGTTAAATATATGGGTCAAATCACCGACTTTAACATTGGCCATAACTTTTGGACCAGTAGAGATAGAAACTTGATATTTGGCATGCTTGTGTATCTCATTAAGCTGCACATTTTGAGCGGTGACATGACAAGGTCAATGTCATCCTTCAGGGTCAAAGGTCAAATTGTCTGGTTTTTTTGGCTGTAACTTTAACGCAACCTTAACATTGGTCATAACTTTTGAGCCAGCACAGAAAAAGACTTGATATTTGGCTTGCATATGTATCTCATAAGGCCGCACATTTTGAGGGGTGACATGTCAAGGTCAAGGTCATCCTTGAAGGTCAGATTGTCAAATATATGGGTCAAATCACCGACTTTAACATTGGCCATAACTTTTGAACCAATAGATATAGAGTCTTGATATTTGGTATGCATGTGTATCTCATGAAGCTGTACATTTTGAGGGGTGACATGTTAATGTCAAGGTCATCCTTCAGGGTCAAAGGTCAAATTGTCTGTTTCTTTGTAACTTTAACATTAGTCATAACTTTTGAGCCAGTACAGCTAGTGACTTGATATTTGACATGCATATGTATCTCATAAAGCCGCACATTTTGAGGGGTGACATGTCAAGGTCAAGATCATCCTTCAAGGTCAGAGGTCAAATATATGGGTCAAATCACTGACTTTAACATTGGCCATAACTTTTGGAACAGTAGAGATAGAGACTTGATATTTGGCATGCTTGTGTATCTCATGAAGCTGCACATTTTGAGAGGTGACATGTCAAGGTTATTCTTCAGGGTCAAAGGTCAAATTGTCTGTTTGTCTGTAACTTTAACATGGGTCATAACTTTTGAGCTAGTACAGATAGAGACTTGATATTTGGCATGCATATGTATCTCATAAAGCTGCACATTTTGAGGTGTGACATGTCAAGGTCAAGGTCACCCTTAAAGGTCAGAGGTCAAACATATGGGTCAAATCACCGACCTTAGCATTGGCCATAATTTTTGAACCAGTACAGATAGAGACTTGATATGTGGCATGCTTGTGTATCTCATGAAGCTGCACAGTTTGAGGGGTGACATGTCAAGGTCATCCTTCAGAGTCAAAGGTCACCAACTTCAAATTGGCCATAACTTTTGAACCAATAGAGATAGATTCCTGATATTTGGTATGAATGTGAACCTCATGAAGCTGCACATTTTGAGGGGCAACATGTCAAGGTAAAGGTCATCATTTAGGGTCAAAGGTCACCAACTTTAACATTGGCCATAACTTTTGAACCTGTAGATACAGACTTGACATTTGGTATGCATGTGTATCTCATGAAGCTGCACAGTTTGGGGGTGACATGTCAAGGTCAATGTCATCTTTCAGGGTGAAAGGTCACCGACTTTAACATTGGCCATAACTTTTGAACCAGTAGAGATACAGACTTTATAGTTGGTATACATGCGTTTCTCATTTGGCTGCACAGTTTGAGGGGTGACATGTCGAGGTCATCTTTGAAGGTCAAAGGTCATTCACATTGGCCATAACGTTTGAACCAGTAGATATACAGCCTTGATACTGGTATGCATGTGTATCTCATGAAGCCGCACAGTTTGAGGGGTGACATGTCAAGGTCAAGGTCATCCTTCATGGTCAAAGGTCACCAACTTTTAACATTGGCCATAACTTTTGAACCATTAGAGATACAGACTTGATATTTGGTATGCATGTGTACCCCATGAAGTTGCACAGTTTGAGGGGTGACATGTCAAGATTAAGGTCATCCTTCAGGGTCAAATATCATATCGAGGGGGCATAGTGTTTCACAAACACATCTTGTTTGTTGTTATTTTCGGGTTTTTTATTTTCATTGTTTTTATGTTGTTGTTGGTTTTGGTTTATGGTTTGTTGTCTGATTGATTGATTGCATGATTGCTTGCTTGCTTGCTTGCTAGCTTGCTTGATTGATTGATTGATGGATGGATGGATGGATGGATGGATGGATGGATGGATGGATGGATGGATGGATGGATGGATGGATGGATGGATGGATGGATGGATGGATGGATGGATGGATGGATGGATGGATGGATGGATGGATGGATGGATGGATGGATGGATGGATGGATGGATGGATGGATGGATGAATGGATGGATGGATGGATGGATAGATGGATGGATGGATGAATGGATATATTTTGAACAGTTTTATCAATATTTCCCTGCAAAATTCATATTGTAAAAAGCAGTTATGATTAAAGAATAACGGTGTACATCCCTACTTGTATTTGCTTGTTCCAGAACAAAATATTATTGCGGTAACGCGAACACACACGGAACCAATCGGAATAAATCGGGGAACCAATAGGGGCACTGTCGTGTAGTTTCGATGAAAGCGGAACTAAAACGCGTGCCTAAATGCACGCAAATAACATGGGTGACATCGATACATTAATATCATACTTTCCGTATTTGATTTTTCACCCGTTATTTCAACACCCTACAACTTTTCGTACAATTTGATTCCACTTTTATAAATTTCTAAAACGCATTATTTGTAGACTCATTGCTTCTAAAGAATCAATTTCAGGATATTATTTTTCCGCGTTTTAGACAAACTCATGCCCGTTTTAATGTCGTATGCGTTCGCGACATAGCAATAATATTTTGTTCTAGAACAAGAAATTACCAAGTGGCGATTTAGATCATTATTACTTATTGCAAATGCGTTTTACGATACAAATCATTTAACCCTTTCCCTCATATCAACGCGTGTTCACGCATCTGCAAACAGAGTAGACCCAGATCAGACGGCTCCTATAGGAGCCGTCTGATCAGGGTCTGCTCTGTTTGCTAATGGGATTTGATAGATCTGTTTCTATATATATATATATTTTTTAAAAAATGGCTACAATGGTCTACCTTCCATATTTCAGTATTACTATTGAGTCTATGAATATTCATTCGGTATTGAAATTTGTAATAAACATAGAACGAGGAAAGGGTTAATACTTTTTTCATACATTGACTCATTGCAGCCGTTATGCAATATCGTTCAACTTCGACATCTTAACTTCAAGAGACCATTTAAATTACCTCGAGATAAGAGCGGTTCGAATCATCCGTTTTCTTATCTGAACAATGTCTCAATTCCACAGCTTAATGCAGGTCTAAAGTAATTCTGAAAACTCTTGTAGGGGCTTTCAGAATTACTTTCGACCTGCATTAAGCTGTCACATGTGTTTCTAGATATGGACAGTGATATATTTTAAAAAAAATTCTGTATTGCAAGTTTTGGAAGGACATAACTATTACTTCGAGTTATCGCAAATTTCGAGTTATCCAAGTTCGAGATATCGAAGTTAAAACGTGTTATTTACGCACAGATTACCTTTACACATATGTAAGTGACTATTCGCAAGTGTTTTCCATATAATCTTACTGTTCATTAACTCTCATAGCTGAGATAAAGGCACACAGTGTTGACACAGATCAGAGGAAATCTGATTTGGGATGAGTGTATTGTATAGTATATAGGACTTAATCGGTTAACTCTTAAATATGAACGCATTTTCACACATTTGCAGACGCAGTATATTCATATCAGACAGTCGTCTGGCCAGGATCTGTTCTGTTTGCATGTTTCTTTTTTGCATTTGTGATATACAGTAAAATCTCTCTATAACGGCCACTAAATTGTGTTAATTAGTTGGTATATAGGGCAGGTGGCTGCTTAAAGCAAGGTGAAAGTAAAACAGAACGCTCCTATAGGAGCGTTCTGTTTTACTTTCACCTTGCTTTAAGCGACTACCTGCCTTTAACACAACATACTTGATGTAAATTAGTGGTCGTTATAGAGAGGTTTTACTGTAAATATGATTCAACAGTTTCTGCTATAACGAAAACTTCCTGTATCTATATGCTATAATAACAATTAATCTAATCAATATTCATGATGTTATTATTTCTTTTATGAATATTCATGGAGTAAAAGGTTAAACAAACTACATTGTTGTTCTATTTGACTTCTAGATTGCGGCATGTACAGCCACAGGCAGATCTAACATTAGGAGACTGATCTAACACAAACAGGGTAACCCTATGTTTTGCACAGCATGCTAATTCTTTGTTAGACAAGAATACCAAGCTGGGCAATAGTAATTTCGACAAATACATTTTACTGAACCGGTGTATATCGCGACGGACCACGACAGTATGCTGTATGATATCGCTAGGTTCATTTTATTGAGCAATTATATACCATGACGGTATGCTGTATGATATCTACCATGACGGTATGCTGTATGATATCGCTATGTATTTTTATTGAACCATTATATACCACGACTGTATGCTGTATGATATCCCTAACTACATTTAACTGAACCAGTATATACCACGACGGTATGCTGTATGATAGATATCGTTAGGTACATTTTATTGAACCATAACATACCACGACGGTATGCTGTATGATATCGCTAGGTACATTTTATTGAACCATAACATACCACGACGGTATGCTGTATGATATCGCTAGGTACATTCTATTGAACCATAACATACCACGACGATATGCTGTATGATATCGCTAGGTACATTTTATTGAACCATAACATACCACGACGGTATGCTGTATGATATCGCTAGGTACATTTTATTGAACCATAACATACCACGACGATATGCTGTATGATATCGCTAGGTACATTTTATTGAACCATAGCATACCACGACGGTATGCTGTATGATATCGCTAGGTACATTTTATTGAACCATAACATACCACGACGGTATGCTGTATGATATCGCTAGGTACATTTTATTGAACAATTATATACCACGACGGTATGCTGTATGATATCGCTAGGTACATTTTATTGAACCATAATATACCACGACGGTATGCTGTATGATATTGCTATGTATTTTGTTAAACGAACCAGTATATATCACGACTGTATGCTATATGATATCCCTAACTACATGTACATTGTACTCAACCAGTATATACCGTGTATCCTGTTACAAATACTAAAATAATCTAGGATGGAATGGGTTAAGTATAACTTTAGGTACTTTAAAATAAAATCAGACTCAATCCTAAACGTTTACAAGCACTTGACCCGGTACATTTTCGAAGACTCGTTCAATGTCAGTTTGTACAAAATGGCTGCTCGCAACATATCATTGGGTCGCCGCGAACGGCGACCCTTTATTTTTATATTGTTTTGGAAAAGTCTATGGGAGGAGAAGTCCTTGAGTGAGTACAAAGATCATATGGTTGGTGTCTGAAATACAACGATGTCAAACATTCTATTTTGTTCATGCCTTTTATGTTTGTCTTTTAAGTCAACAAGATTTTATAATATACAAAAACATGTATTAAAGCAATACAAAACAATCGCAAAAGCAATAAAATCAGGGGCGGGGGGCACATATAATTTGCTAGTCCCTCTAAAGGAATAATTGGGGATAGAATGTCTACATGTACCGACTTATTTCAATAACAATCTGTGATGCGAGGTGTTGGTGTATGTCGGTAGACAAGACCAGGTGATTAAAAATAACAATATGTATTATTTTTTGTTAATTTATAAACGTAAGCAGCAAAATTGTCACGTGAATACACGTCGGGATGAAAATCTGTCAATATGCAGTAATTCTTGCTGGTGCGTTGTAGACACACAGCGAGTCTATGCTGCAGTACACTTTCCCGCCACGATGGATTTATGATATTAGCGATAAATCAGCAGAGTTTATTGTATAAGCGGCTGTGGCCTAGAGGGCCAAACGGTTAACTACTGTTTGAATTGCACTTTTGTATGATCCGGCGTGGGTTCGAATCCCCCATTAGCCAAATTCTTTCTCTTTTTTTTTCTTTCATTTTCTTTGTATAATTCTATTGCGTCAACATATTCCGTCAATATATGCATATTTACAGAAAATTTAGAACCAGTACGCCTTAGGAACATCTACTAACCTCCTAACCTAAGTTTATCTGCACCCCATTTATTATGTCAGTCACTAGAGAAGCTTGGTGACTGGATAAAAATGATTTTATTTTCATCAGATAAGACAGTCATATCCGGTTGAAGGTTAAACACATATACTTGCTATTCATGGTCTATAGTGATCAACTTATGCTCGTATATGCATTAAACCCATTATTGCTTAAAATTAAATTGTCTGCATATATATTTCTTTGCATTATTTAATCAATAACTTTTTAATTTGTATTGGAACTATAACACTGTGTGTTTCTCCCGATGCGTTAGGACTGCTGAACGAACTGAATTTACTATTAGGTAAGTACAGTGCTCCCTCCCTACAACGGCCCTCTCAATAACGATTCCCTCCGTACAACAACGCATGTCACTGTTTCCGAAACAACAAGGCTCCAGAAAAAACTTTTTCTATCGTATTTTCTTAATGCCTCCATCAAACCATACGTTGTGACCACTCTTTAGAATCGTCACTCTGTGACGATTCTAAAGAGTGGTCACAACATAGGGTTTGATTGAGGCATAACGGTTTAGTTCTCGAAATGCACTTTATCTGGGATCTGCAAACAAGCTAATTATGTTTGATTTTCCCTCCATATAACAACTCCCTCTGAACAACACATACAATCTGCGTATCCCAAAGGGTGTCGTTGTAGAGAGGGAGCACTGTAGTTTTTACCATATCTTCGTCGGTCCATCTGTTTTTCACGCAGTCTACCTGAATACGTTTTCGAGATTTTATTCTCCCCGTATTATATGGCATATAAACCTTTAGTCTGGTCAGGACGGATCAATGTTTACTTTTGCAAACAGCTTGGATTCAGATGAGACGTGTACCCAATAAAAGATATATAAATCGTGATCGCTTGGCTAAAGGTTAAAGGCCCTCAAATGCAGCACAACAGACGTTAGTTTATGTGTATAAGCACATTTCAGCGAGATAATTGTTGAAACAATGTTTAACCTGATGAGTATTTAGGAATATGGACACACTTTCACATAGATAAACACTTGCATGAGTAGGCTATTCTTAAAAAAACAGTTTTAGATTCATACCTAGCTGGTCTTTCTCTCTGGCCTGAAGGATATGAATTTCATATCAAGGGGAGATAGTACGACATGAAATTTCAGTAAAGAGTCATACTGTGAATAAGTAGCCATTTCCTCGTTTAAACCTTAAAAATATTATGCGAAATAACGACTTTTAAAATCATAACATACGTAAATGATGTTTGTTTGCGCGAAGGTCACAAACTGCGCAAAGGCGGTCCCAATTAAGAAACTAATTGCTATATTTTATTTCAATATATATACATGTATATATAATCACAATTACTAATTGACTGAACTAACACATATAAATGTCAGTGTTAGTACGAGCCATAATGTTATCCATCTACCATTTTGCGGTTCTCGAACAGACCAGCTGGAAAAGGGTCTGTAGTTAAGCTAAATATGGCCAGGTACAAGGGGGTGTGCCACTTAAGGTAGGATCTCGGTCTAAATAAAGTGTCTTGTATTTGTTCATTATATCAATTTTTATACGTGTTAATGTATGTAGATACATATATACTGTTATTCCCAGTTATTTAAAGGATAACTTCTGATTTTCACATGTGTCTGTCACTAGTTATATAGGGGACTGTTATTACAACTTAATGCATTATATGGTTATATCTGAAACCTACTGACCAGTTGGTGTGTGTAACTGCTTTTATATTTTAAAAACATACATACACATCGGTAGACTTTACAACAGAACATGATATACGTGAATTAGTCATAGACGAATGTCTTTTGTGAAGTATCTTAAACAATAATTTGGCAAGTACTTTAAGGCAGGTATGATAGATTTTGTGTAGTTGAAATGATAGCATCTTAACTTTTTATCTTAAATACAGATATTTTTTTCGTTCAACCAAAGGGGGTGGGTATCACACTTTTCAGGACCGGACTTTACAATGCTCCTGCACAATAAGAAGAAAAAAGAAAACTTTGAAGTCACAGAATTATTGGATATATGTTTTGTCTTTAGGTTCCTTCAATTTTGTTCATTTGATCAGTAAGAATTCCTTTAATTGTTACTGGTAAAGGTTTGACCGGTTTGTATGGAATAGCCCAGAAGTGGTGCATGCAATAATTACAATGTAACATTGCAATGATAAATGAATTCGAATGAAGATACATGTATGTTGGAATTCTTCGGACATAATGATCTTAACAAAGTATTTTTCATGATTTCAAGAAATGTCGATCCAGGTCAGATTTTTGAAAAGTTTTGTCTGATTGAAATTCATGCCGTTCGTCCTAACATTGTTCTTCATTCTACAGCAAAAAATCAACATATGGTATAATAATAAATAATTATGTTATATTTCAGTACTTATTCTGAAAATTGAATACCGTTTAAGCCGGTGCTAGGGGGCGTGAGCAGTGTTGCACTTTCAATTACTGTTCATGAACAGACTCAATAAAACCGAGTCTGCAATTTTCTCTTTTTGTGTTGCAATTTTTGCTCTCGGGGGATCACCTCCCTTCAGAATTTATTACTTCAAACATCATCTCTGTAGAATTAAATCAAACTAATTAACCCTTTCAATGTCGGAAACCAGTTTATAAAGCATTGCATTGTTTCTGTATAATGGTTTCTTAGAGGTCTGCAATGTCCGGTTTGAAAAAACATTTTGGTGCAAACACACCTCTAGATTAAAATTGAGGTACTTGAACTTTGCAAAATTTCAGTGACTTTATACAGGTATTGACCCAGATCAGATATTTAATATTATTAACAGAACAGACCATTAAAATTCAATCTTTCTTACTGGGGCCGATATTTACAATCTATTTCTGATCAGTATCCGTGCTTTATTAGATTTATATATAAGTTGAAATTGGGAAGTACATAATACATGTAATAATAATACTCGCAAAAGTAAGAACAAATTCTGAAGGGAGGTGATCCCCCGAGAGCAAAAATTGCAACACAAAAAGAGAAAATTGCAGACTCGGTTTTATTGAGTCTGTTCATGAACAGTAATCGGAAGTGCAACACTGCTCACGCCCCCTAGCACCGGCTTAAGCGGTATTCAATTTTCAGAACAAGACGTACTGAAATTCATGATCTCGAAGGATCAGAAGGTATAACAACACTCAGAATGAAGTACGGGGGCGACGTTTTACGGCCGCCACACAAGCACTTAACACCTGCTGTTGTGAAGATTATAAATTCTGAAGGGAGGTGATCCCCCGAGAGCAAAAATTGCAACACAAAAAGAGAAAAAAGAGAAAAAGTCACGGTAGGGTGTTAATGGAAAAGTAGTAAAGTCAAGCAGGCAAAGCCACATGCAAGACGCAACCACCACCAAAACACCGATAGACAGCATGACACACACACACACACAACCACACACCCAAACGCACGCACACACACACACACACACACACACACACACACGAAATGAACACAGAAAACACCAAAAGACACACAAGAACCAGGGACAAACGTTCCACACATGAACAAATCACAAGCACAAAGACGCAAGGCAAACAAAAGGAAGGGTGACAAAGAGAGTACCGCCTTGGCACGATCAGGAGCAAAAACACCACTGGGGGTTTAAACCGGTTTACGGACGTCCTAACCTCACACTTCTCTCAAAGTCACCCTAGCTTTACAAATATTGTAAATAAAGGTATCCCCGCTGGACTTACCCACAACATAGACGACGGTGAACACAGGACAACATTTAAAACATAGAATAATAACTGTGACAATCCGTCAAATATGTACTCAATGACTTTGCTGAAGTCAGAGCACCTGCAGGTAAGCCGTTAAGGGCACGACAGGGAAAAAGTAATACATGAGTCTGGTAAGCTCATCCTGTATCCAAGTTTAAGAGTATACCATCATAGAGTACTACCCTCGGCCTGTCATCGCGCAAGCAAAGAGGGAAGCGTAGCTACCGACTGTAAAAGGGTCGATAACCAAACATGCAGTGCGTTGCAATATAATAGGATCATAACCTTTCTTTTTAAATGTTTTAATGCGTTTTATAAACAAATCATGAAAATGGATATGACCCCGAATTTTCCTAAGTTTGTAGATAACATCCCCATAAAATTCTGGTTGAGAAATGCCTTGTCGCAGTAACGTCCGTAGATTGCAATTATATTTACTAATGAGAGGTAAATTTCGATAATAAAATTTAGAAAAAGTTTTCCGAAGTTTGTGATATCTGTAACCTTGCTTAAGAAGTTTATCAGTTATAACTAAATTACGTCTGTTAAAATCTTCAAGCAAAGAACAGGCTCGGGCAAACCTAATAAGTTGAGAAATATAAACCCCATAAGATGTAGAACGTGGCACATCCCCATCTAGAAAAGGATAATTAACAATTTTAAAATTAAAATCTTCTCTTTTATCGTATACTTTGGATGAAACTTTATCATTTGTAATTGAAAGATTCAAATCTAAAAATTAAGCATTAATGTAAAGTTACCAACTACTTTGAGGTACAATGGTAACTTATCTATGTCAGTGCTGGACCGTTATACAAACAGGACTGTTATAAGTAAACACACATGTACACTGTTTTCCCCGTAAGGATATTCCAGTTTTCAGTAATTTTAAGGAGGACGCTTTGCACACTGAACCCCCAAATTAAAGTTTACTCTTCCTACAGCATCAGCAAATGCTCTATTTATCACAATGGTTTCAAACTGCAAAATTCTAAAAATTTCCTTTTCTATAGTTACTGCTCCTTTTCGGTAGATTAATTAAAAAAAAGGTTGGGTCTAAAAATAGCCCATGAGGTAATGGGTTAAAACCAGTTAAAAATAGCACCGTATTACCAATTCTAAATTCCATATTCTACATTTCATTTCTATACTCCACATTATATGAATATATACTTTTAAGTGTTGCTGTACTTACACGTTTAGCTTTAACTACAGTGTTTATCTTTTATAAAATGTTCGTTTTCTTTGTACATGTATTTCGTACTTATTTTTAAATACATATTCAGTTTACAATATTTACTATTTTCCTTGAAAGTCCCCTTCAGCCCGATAACGCTGACGCTTGCGTCAATGTTTTTCGTGTTTATATTATGTAGTGGCAGTATATGGTGCTAACAGGTCATTTTGACGCAATATGATAATTATTAAGCTTTCATAAAAAAAAGATTCCACTTTCCTCTTATTAGATATTTATTTGAGATATAAACTGGAAAATTTCCGTGAAAGCTTAGTAGTAACTGGCCGTAGAAATATGCTGCCATAAATAGGTACGTGTTCAGGTATTTCGTTTAACAATCATTATGCTGCAAAAATAATGTCAGCTCAAGAATAATGTTTGCTAAAAAATAATGTCAGCTAAAAAAAAAATGTCTGCTTAAAACTTATGTCTGCTGCAAAAATAATATCTGCTAAAAATAATGTCTGCTAAAAATAAAGTCAAAACATAATATCTGCTGCAAAAATAATGTCAGATCAAAAATAATGTCAGCTCAAAAATAATGTCTGCTCAAAAATAGTGTCTGCTAAAAATAATGTCTGCTAAAAAATAATGTCTGCTCAAAAATAATATCAGCTCAAAAATAATGTCTGCTCAAAAATAATATCTGCTCAATTTGTGATTTGCTGAATGTTTCACTGACTTCCGATTAGATTATTTTCAAATGTCATGACATTTATGAGTCATGCAGGACACACCACATGAAAACACGCATCTGTTTGCAAATTACATTTTTATATAAATGCATGTTTTCCATTTGTTTTTTATCGAAGAAAATAACCCGCACATGTTCAAACAGGGGGTAAATTTCCATAGCCCTGTTGGCGCTTAACCCTTTCCTCCATAGAAACACCTCTGTAACAACCACTTCTTGAAACCATTGTGTTTCAAACAATGGTTTCAAACTACAAAATTCTAATTTTTTACTTTGCTTTAGTAAATGCTCCTTTTGGGTAGATTCATTCAAAGAGGTTGGGTTTAAAAATAGCCTATGAGGTAATGGGTCTTAAAATAGCCTATGAGGTAATGGGTTAATACATCTCATTTGCTAAGAGTGTCGTTTGCTTCGGATTTCAAAGGGACCATACAAATTAGTTCGAGATAAGAGAAGTTCGAGTTACCCGATTTCTAATCTGAACAATTTCTCAAGGCAACAGCTTAATACACGTCTAAAGTAATGCTGAAAGCTCCTGTAGGAGCTTTCAGCATTACTTTAGACCTGTATAAAGCTGTCACATGTGTTCCTAGATATTTGTAGCGATACATTTAGAGCAATTGTGTATCGTAAGTTTTGGAAGGACTGAACTTTTTGTTCGAGGTATCCCGAAGTTCGAGTTATCCGAGTTCGAGATATCGAAGTTCAACTGTATTTGGACCCTGGGATGATGCTGAGCTACTCAGTGTCTCCACTGGATCTAAACTGTTTGAAAGGTTGCCACACAGACTTGGCAATGTCGGTGAAGGAGTAAGAGACATGGTATACAGCGAACACTCATTATACCGGCATTCGTTACAATGGCACCCTCGTTATACCGACAGTATGCATTGAAACAAAATAACCGTTAAAAAAACTCTATATTTTTCTCAGAATTCAGATAATTCTTTATGTTTGTGAACCTGAACCAATCCTTTACTCGGTTAGTTTGTATCACTATATGCCAGACATAACATTAATTTTCCAAACTGTACAGTAAATTATCGCACATAGCAAATATGCATACAGTAAAACCCGTCTTTAGCGACCATACGAAATGAGCCTTTGTCTGGGTTTAACTGTTTCGCTGCCAAATGTTGTCGTCTGCAAATTTTGCTGTCTGCTAAAAATTTCATTTTTTTTTTATTTTTCTTCAGTTTTGTTTTTAAAACAAAAAAATGTATCCTGGTGAGACGCCGAGTTACCCAGCATCTCATCTGGATCGAAACTGTTTGCATAGGCAATCACAGCTGCGACATTGGCAGTGAAAGAGAGAGAGAGAGAGTTAAAGATCGACGGTAACTTAATGCGCAACCAAAGTTATGCAGATATGAGCGTTCTGCGTTATTTTGTCTTGCATTAACAACCAACCAAATGCTCATATAGATCCCAATGTTTATTATTTATGTGGTTCTGTTCTATATGATATGTGAATAATGTGCTCCTTTTCGCTGGTACCTACCTACATGTGACAACGTAAACTTATGTAACAACAGCAGAATATGTAACAATGGAAACATATGTAACAATGACAACATGTGTAACAATGACAACATATGTACCAATGACAACATATATGTAATGACGACAACATATATTACAACGACAATATAAGTAACGACAATATATGTAACAACGACAACATGTGTAACAATGGAATGTATGTAAGAATGACCACATGTAACAACAACATATGTGACAATGACAACATGTAACAATGGCAACATGCGTAACAACGACAACATATGTAAAATGTCAACACAATGTCATGTAACATCGGCTTAATATGTAACAACGACAACATATGTGACAACGGCAACAACCGTAACAACGACAATATAAGTAACAGTGTCAACATATGTAACAACGACAACACATATAAAAACGGCAACAAGTGAAATAGCGACAAGGTAAGTAACAATGACAACACGTGTAATAACGACAACATGTATGTTATATAGTATGCTTTTTTATATGCGTACAAATGTACATGTATTAAGACTAAATATCATTTCGGATATCGGTGCATATCTAATTATATAGCTGAATTTTGAATGTGACAAAATAATAGACTATCAACAGAACACGCTTATTAGATGCTAAGAAAATTAAACAACACGTTGATATAATATATACAGTAGAACCTGTCTTAAGCGGCCAAGTCCTATAATTATTGGACTTTAACCCTTTCGGCGCAAATTTTCTAATTGTCGTCTGCAATACAATTTTGTTTAAATCATTCGGTAAAATAAGGAAATAAATAAATGCAAAACTTCAAAGGATTGTAGAAATAGAATTTGAAACAAATAGTGATGTCCCTGATCAGACACCGCCTTGAAAAGGGATATGGGACTGCACTATTTGTCGTGGTGCATTTATGCGACATCGGCGATGAAAAAGTTAATTATCATAGTAACTTTAGAAAATTGATCACTTACACTTATGTGTTTTGTATTTGCGACAAGGAATTAATCAAGCCATAATTATAGGCTGTAAAAAACGATTTTTTTTTCAATTAGTTTAATTAAGTGTCAGCATTAATTGTATGCTTATATACATGTGGTCTTAGATTCAACTTAAGTTTGACCATGTACTCCATAAATACGCCTTTCTACGTCTTTGAAAATAAAGTAGACCTAGATTAGATCGATCCTATAGGAGCCGTCTGATCATCGTCTGCTCTGTTTGCTTATGAAATTCTACAGTGTCTACCATTGCTTAACATTTCTAGGTCCATGTACCATTTTAACACATTATCCCCTAGTGACGCATTTTTGCGCATCTATAGAAGTCACTTATGAAACCATTGTGATAAATTGAGAATTTGCTCCTATAGGAGCAAATGCTCTATTTATCACAATGGTTTCAAACTACAAAATTCTATTTTTTCCTTTCTTCTTGTTAATGCTCCTTTTCGGTAGATACATTCAAAGAGGTTGAGTCTAAAAATAGCCTGGAGAAAATGAGTTAACAATTAATCTTATTAATATTCATGGTGTAATTATTTCTTACATGAATATTCATGGAGTAAATAGTTACGCATTAACTTGTTGAGAAAAGACTTACTTCGTCTGCTTTATACATGTACTGAAAAACATAATCTGTATTGTACTTTGCCATAAACTTACAGAATATCAAATACATTTGTAATATCAGATAAAGATACGCACGTACTCAAATGCTTTAACGTCATTTCTCCACCAAACCCTATACTGTGACCACTCTTGAGAATCGTCACGGAGAGACGATTCTAAAGTGTGGTTAGAGTATAGGGTTTGGTGTGGAAATAAAGAACTTATTCTTTAAAATGTTTAAATTTACGCATCTTGTCTGGACCTCTGACTTTGGAGTCTCATCCCGATCCAGATTGCTTGAAAGGGTAATCACGAATCCGCCTGTAACATTCCCGTGTCGGCAAAAATGAGAAAAGTGCAATACATTTGCGATATTCCTAAACTTAATTAGTACTGCAGCATTGTAAGAACACATATACATGTATGAGATGGTGCTAAACTTTATTAGTACTGCAGCATTGTAAGAACACATATACATGTATGAGATAGTGCTAAACTTTATTAGTACTGCAGCATTGTAAGAACACATATACATGTATGAGATAGTGCTAAACTTTATTAGTACTGCAGCATTGTAAGAACACATACACATATATGAGATAGTGCTAAACTTTATTAGTACTGCAGCATTGTAAGAACACATACACATATATGAGATAGTGCTAAACTTTATTAGTACTGCAGCATTGTAAGAATTCAAATATGAGTCATGCAGGAAACACCACATACAGAACAAACAACCGCCCGAACAGCAACACAAGAAAACAGGGCAAATGTACATAACTATCAAAAACATAAAGAGGCGCACAAAGACAAAACAAACATACAATAGGGGGGAGATGGAAGTACCGCAGTGGAACGGTCAGTGCACATATATGAGATATTGCTAAACTTTATTAGTACTGCAGTATTGTAAGAACACATACATCTTTTTAGCTTCCAAACGAATTCTATGAAGTAATCGGGGAAACCCATGAAGCATATAGGTCTTATAGGTTTAAACATAAACTACTACTATATATCTAATTCAAAACAACAAAACAAACCATCGTCATAATTAGACCGACAGACCGACAGATAAATAGATAGATAGACAGACAGCTAGACAGAAATACAGACAAACAGATAAATAGATATACATGTATAGACAGACAGACAGACAAACAGACAGACAAACTGCCAGATAGACTGACAGACAAAGAGGTAGACAGACAGATGGTCGCATAATATAGGTTCTATTGTATACTATTTTACAAAACCTGGTCTGTTATCACTGTTTGTAACAATGGGATGGGATATACTTTATAATATTTCTCAACGTTGGTCTTTGACTTGAAGCTTGCTAATTAATAGAATGCGGAATATTTTCTAAGACAAATAAAAAAATCATTGTTAAAGACGATTGCATATAGATGAGTTTTAGTAGTTGAACTCATTCCAACCCGTCTTCCGATAATGAAAATAAATTCTGAAAATAGGTAACCCTGCAAAAGCAGAAGCAGCAATGCGAAAAGAGAAAATTACAGACTCGGTTTTATCGAGTCTGTTCGTGAGCAGTTATCAAAAGTGCAACACTACTCACGACCCTGGCACCGGCTTAAGTGGTATTCAATTTTCACAACTAAAAACAACGATACTAGTGATCGCGAAAGACCAGAAAGTGTAACAATGCTGAGAATGAAATACTATACATGCTATTTTGTCAAAGAGATAGAGAGAGAGATAGAGAGAGATAAGGAAAGACAGAGATTATATAGAGAACGAGAGAGGTGTGTGCTTGAAAAGGAGACAGACACATAAAGAGACACACAACGGTATACAAGATACACTCTGAGAGACACAAGAGAGACAGAGAGACAGAGAGAGAGAGAGAGAGAGAGAGAGAAAGAAGAGAATTACAAGATATACTCAGAGAGACACAAAATATACTCAGAGAAACACAAGAGATACTCAGATACACACTCGGAGAGACACAAGAGAGACACAGAGAGACACAAAGAGACACTACACTTAGAGAGACACTCGGAGAGACACAAGAGAAACAGACAGAGCCACAAGAGACAAAGAGACACAAGAGACACTCTGAGAGGCACAAGAGACACTCAGAGAAACACAAGAGAGACACAGAGACACAAGATATACATAGAAAGTCACAAGTGAAAGAAGAGGCAAACAGGAGAATACAAGAGACACACAAGAGACACGCAAAGACAAAAGAGACACACAAGGGACACAAGAGACACATAGAGTCACAAGAGACACACAGAGTCACAAGAGGCACACAGAGAGATACAACAGACATACAGAAAGACACAACAGATACACAGAGAGACACAATATACACACAGAGAGACAATAGAGATACAAGAGACACACAGAGTCATAAGAGATACACGAGACACAAAGATACACACAAGAGGTACACAAGAGACCAAAGAGACACACAGAGGGACACAAGTGACACAAGAGGCACAAAGAGAGGCACTAGAGAAACAAAAGGCACATATGACACAGACAGAGAGACACAAGAAACACTCAGAGAGACACAACAGAAACTCAGAGAGACAATCAGAGAGACAAAGAAAGACACAAGAGAAACTGAGAGACAAACGAGACACTCAGAGGGGTACAAGAGACACTTACGCAGAGAAACACAAGAGAGACAGTTTCTACCATTGCTTAACATTTCTAGATCCATGTACCATTTTAACACATTATCCCCTAGTGACTCATTTTGCGCATCTATAGAAGTCACTTATGAAACCATTGTGATAAATAAAGCATTTGCTCATATAGGAACAAATGCTCTATTTATCACAATGGTTTCAAACTACAAATTTTTGCCTTTCTTCATGTAAATGCTCCTTTTCGGTAGATACATTCAAAGAGGTTGAGTCTAAAAATAGCCTATGAGAAAATGAGTTAACAATTAATCTTATTAATATTCATGGTGTATTTATTTCTTACATGAATATTCATGGAGTAAATGACCTCTTACTTTGGAGTCTCATCCCGATCCAGGTTGCTTGAAAGGGTAATCACGAATCCGCCTGTAACATTCCCGTGTCGGCACAAATGAGAAACGTGCAATACATTTGCGATATTCCTGAACTTTATTAGTAGATCTACTGCAGCATTGTAAGAACACATACACATATATGAGATAGTGCTAAACTTTATTAGTACTGCAGCATTGTAAGAATTCAAATATGAGTCATGCAGGAAACACCACATACAGAACAAACAACCACCCGAACAGCAACACGAGAAAACAGAGCAAATGTACATTACTATCAAAAACATAAAGATACGCACAAAGACAAAACAAACATACAATAGGGGGAAGATGGAAGTACCGCAGTGGAACGGTCAGTGCACATACATGTATATGAGATATTGCTAAACTTTATTAGTACTGCAGTATTGGAAGAACACATACATCTTCTTAGCTTCCAAAATAATTCTATGAAGTAATCGGAGAAACCCATAAAGCATATAGGTCTTACAGGTTTAAACATAAACTACTACTATATATCTAATTCAAAACAACAAAACAAACCATCGTCATAATCAGACCGACAGACATACAGATAATAGATAGACATATAGACAGACAGACAGGTAGACAGAAATACGGCATAAGTGGTATTCAAATTTCACAACTAAAATCAGCGATACTAGTGATCGCGAAAGACCAGAAAGTATAACAATACTGAGAATGAAATACGGGGCGACTTTCTACGGCCGCCACACAAGCACAAAGTTTCAATACTTTCTCACCGGAAATTACAAGACTTGGACTCAGTTAAATACGCCGAAGAAAATAATACACAAAATCGGTGCATGTCATGCTATTTTGTCAAAGAGATAGAGAGAGAGATAGAGAGATAAGGAAAGACAGAGATTATATAGAGAACCAGAGAGGTGTGTGCTTGAAAAGGAGACAGCACATAAAGAGACACACAGAGAGACACAAGAGATACAAGAGACACACAGAGTCATAAGAGATACACGAGACACAAAGATACACACAAGAGGTACACAAGAGACTAAAGAGACACACAGAGGGACACAAGTGACACAAGAGACACAAAGAGAGGCACCAGAGAAACAAAAGACACATATGACACAGACAAAGAGACACAAAAGACACAGAGAGACACAAGAAACACTCAGAGAGACATAACAGAAACTCAGAGAGACAATCGGAGAGACACAGAAAGACACAAGAGATACTGAGAGACAAACGAGACACTCAAAGGGGCACAAGAGACACTTACGCAGAGAAACACAAGAGGGACACAATATACATATAGAAACATAGAGACACAAGAGACACGCAGGAAGTCATAAGAGACACACACAGACATAAGGGGCACACAGTCTAAAGACAAATGAGACACATAGAGAGGCACAGAAGATACAAATGACACGCAGAGAGACACAAGAGACACAGGAAACACACAGAGACGCAAGAGACACAAAAATACACACAAAGACATCTAGGAGGCACAAAGAGGGACACAAGAGGCACAAAGAGAGACACACGAGATACAAATGGCACACATAAAGACACAAGAGACACACATAGAGACACAATAGACACATAGAGGAGACACTCATAGATATAAAGGACACATAAAAGACACATAGAGAGGCACAAAAGATACAAGAGACACAAGTGAAACAGAGACACAAGGGACACGTAAGACACAAATAGAGATGCACAGAGGGACATAAGAGACACACACACAGATACAAGAGACACAGGAAATACATAGAGACACAAGGACAGTCAGAGAGTGACACACATACAGACACAAGAGACACACACAGAGACACACTAGACACACAAAAAAGACACATATAGGGACACAAAAGATACAAGAGGCACAAGAGACACAGAGACACAAGAGACAGAGACACACAGAGACATACAAAAGAGACACAGAGACACACAGAGACACACAAGAGACACACAAGAGACACGCAGAGACATTCAAGAGAGACGAGAGACACACAGAGACACACAAAACACACACGATACTACTCAGAGATACAAGAAACACACGGTGAAACATAAGAAATACACTGAGAGACACGACACACACAAACAGACATCACACAAGGAGACACAAGAGACACATAGAAAGACACGCTGAGAGACACGAAAGACACACAAAGACACACAAAGAGACGCGACAGAAAGACATAAGAGACTCACAGAGTGAAATAAGAGACATACTGAGAGGTACGATACACAGACACGCAAAAGACGCTCAGAAAGACACACAAACAGACAGAGAGAGACAAGCAGGGAGAAACACACATAGGAACGCCGAGAGACACACAGACAGACATCCACATAGAAACACAGGCACACAGTAAGAACAGTTTGGGTTTAGATAACTGTTAACACGAACTCGTCCATATAAGAAAAAATAGTGTCAAATGGAATGGGGGTCATAGTACTATATAATATATCGACCCTACATCGTGGATGTCTTTTGGTAAGGGTGTGACTATATTTTTATGGTGAAATGACATGGGGTCATAGTACTGTATAATATATCGACCCCCTCTATCGTGGATGCATTTTTGCAAGGGAGTAACCATATGTTTTAATATGGTGGTTATAGTACTATATAATATATCGACCCCCTGGTGGATTTTCTTTGGCAAGGGAGTCCATGTATTTTACAGTAAAATGGCCCGGGGGTCATAGTACTATGTAATATATCGACCCCTCGGTGGATGTATTTTGGCACGGGTGTCACTATATTTTATAGTAAAATGACATGGGGTCATAGTACTATACACCATGTATAATATATCGAACCCCCATCGCGGATGTATTTTTGCAAGGGAGTCGGTATATTTTCTAGTAAAATTGCATGGGGTCATAGTACTATATAATATATCGACCCCACCATGGATGTATATAGTGAGTCACTATATTTTATAGTGAAACGACACGGGGTCATAGTACTCTATAATATATATATATACCCCCTTGATGTAATTTGGCAAGGGAGTCACTATATTTTGTAGTAAAATGGCCTGGAGGTCATGGTACTATATAATATATATCGACCACCCCCGGTGGATGTCAAGGGTGTCACTATACTATATAGTAAAATGACCCGGGGGTCAGAGTACTATATGATTTATCGACCCAATGGTGGATGTATTTTTGCAAGGGAGTCACTATATTTTATAGTAAAATGGCATAGGGGTCATAATACTATATAATATTTCACCTCTCCATGGTGGATGTATTTTGGCAAGGGAGTCAAATATCTTATAGTAAAATTGCCTGGGGTTATAGTACTATATGATTTATCGATCCCGTAGTGGATGTATTTTTGCAAGGGAGTCACTATAATTTATAGTAAAATGGCATGGGGGTCATAGTACTATATAATATATTGACCCCGCCCCTCATCCTGAATGTATTTTCGCAAGGGAGTCGGTAATATTTTCACTTTGAGGTATATATAACACATTTTGAGCCAGTTAAATAAACATATAACTTATCAGCGGCAGTAACATTTTAGGCAATCAAAGGACACAATATGGAAAAATAGTCAAACAGGGAGAGCCACACACGAAATGACACCGCACCAAACACCATCTAACAAGAAACGGTAAAGCCACAAGACAAAACATAACAGGACGCATATCAAGACGAAACACATTAAGCATATTAAACAACAAAATTGACCGTAGGCTGAAAGCAGGAGTGCCGCCTTGGAACGGCCAGCAGCCAAAAACAATAAAAAAGGGCTACTGGGGGACTTAAACCTGGTTTACGGGTACCCAACCTCGTCCTTATCCCACTTTCACCAAAGTCAAAATGTAAATAAAATTCCCCCTCCAGACAACACCACAACATGCATAACGATGTCTGCCAAAATGAAAATGATTTGAAAATAAACGTTAGAGGTAAACAAGCGACGTCATCATGTAAATGACGTCATAATTTAAAAGTACGGGAAAACTATTTGAAACACTTCTACACCGACATTTAATTAAAGATAAATCGCAAGAAGATACAATTACTAGTGGATATTAAGCATGCAAAACCGTTTTGTTTGAAAAAGAATAAACTTGACATCGTAGACATGTACTCGATGACTATTCAGGTCAGAGCAGCTGTGGAGTAGTCATTTGGGGTACGACAGAACTGGCAAAATACAAATATCTAATTTCCTCCCTCCGTAAACGGGTTTCAGAGGGAATCTTCATAGAGTATTAAGCCTTTTCCGTCGTCGCACAAGCAAAGAGGAAAGCATAATGACCAACTGTAAAGGGGTCGACCACCAAGCATGTAGTGTGCTGCAATATAGAGGGGTCATATCCCTTTTTAATGAATTGTTTTATACGTTTGACAAACAAAGTATCAAAATATGTGTGTCCAATAATTTTTCGAAGTTTGTAAATGACATCACCGTAAAACTCCGGATGTGAAATACCTAACTTTAGAAATGTACGTAAATTACAATTGTATTTGCTGATGAGTAGAATATTA
Organism: Azorinus chamasolen; assembly: GCA_963576725.1. Classification (NCBI taxonomy): domain Eukaryota; kingdom Metazoa; phylum Mollusca; class Bivalvia; order Cardiida; family Solecurtidae; genus Azorinus; species Azorinus chamasolen. Next base: position 76,187,755 of record OY755248.1, read on the forward strand.
CGGTGGTAAAATTTTGAAAATGTTTTACGAAGTTTGTCATATCTGTAGCCCTGTTTTAGTAGTTTTTCAGTGATAATAAGGTTACGATTGTTAAAATCATCAACAGAGGAACAAGCTCTAGCAAAACGAATAAGCTGAGAAATGTATACACCGTAACATGTAGCTCGGGGAACATCCCCATCCAAATGAGGATAGTTAACTATTTTAAAATTTAAGTCATCCCTTTTGTCATAAATTCCAGAAGAAATTGTTCCATTGTTTATAGATAAATTTAAATCTAAAAAGGCTGCAGATACATTTGTATGTCAGAACTATTTGCTTTATTAAGCTTGAGCTCCCTAGGGTAAATTGAGGTTATCATAGAATCAAAGTATGGGTTATCAATATTAAAAATGTCGTCTAAATAACGAGCTGTATTGTTAAAGGCATTGATGACATCCGCCTGTGAATCGCTGTTAAGGTTAAGCATAAAATCCCGTTCATAACAAAACAAAAACAAGTCTGCAATTAAAGGAGCACAATTGGTTCCCATGGGAATACCAATGACCTGGCGATAAACAGAATTACCAAAACGAACAAATATATTGTCTAACAGAAACGTAATAGCGTCACAAAGATCTAAACATTGTCCATAAGGTATATTTATTTGTAACGTCATTGGTAAAGAACGCATGTCTAGAATTACAGGCAATAAATGATACTTTTTCTCTGGCAAATGTTTTATTTATAAGATTAGTAAGTTTGATCTTAATTAGATCGTGTGGTAATGTGGTATAAAGTGTAGAAAAATCATAAGTGCTTATAGTGTTAGCTTGGTGTTGCTTGATTTTTAATTTAGTTAAAACCTCATTGGAGTTTTTATAGACCAAAAAAGGTTAATTCCTGAATTCTCATAAGCTTTATCGCAGTAACGCTTGACATGTTCTTTGACCGCTGTTAGACACGATGTAATTAGTTTGGATAGTGCAGTTGTTGTGCACGAGACAGAATTTGCTATGAAGCGTGATTTATATGGCGTTTTATGGAGTTTAGGTATCCAGTACATCGTCGGTATCCAGTACATCGTCGGAAGTTTATGATGTGTGATTAATATATCAGCATTGAACTGTTTACATTTATTAACATGTTCAGATATTATGTCGTTTTCAGACTTAGAGACCACAATATATGACTTTGGCTTAGTTAGTTCTTGTTCTAAAACATCCACATAATAAAGTCGTCAAACGATAATTACATTGTTTGACGCTTTATCAGCTGGGACAAACACGTATTTAGAGTGAAATTCTTGTATACTATTTTTTAAGAAGCGAACTGAAGTCTTAGGTTTAGGTGGAAGAAGGTGAATGTTAGATTTGTAAAACGCGATACGTGTATCCATTATATTTGAAATTTGTTTTATCCATTTTGTAAGGGCACTATTGTCTGCATGTTCTCGGCGACACCATTTTACACTGAAGTCTAACAAAGATTCTATAATTTTGCTACGGTAGTCTGTATTTAGGTCCCTTAGTTAGTAAAGTACGGAGACGTTTGTTTTCGATAATGTCAAAATTGCCTGTAATAACATGACCAGCTTCGGCGTAACAGAACTTAGAAGAATTACAATTTCAACTAACAGGAATATTATTTACAATATTAAGGTCCGATACAATTTTATTGTAATTAAAAATAGTATTCCTAATAGGTATTTTGTACTTATAGCAGATAATTGGAGATTCTAAGTTTTTGAAATAGGCTGGGATGGTATTAATTACGTTTTTATCGCGAAATATTGATTGTAGATCGATAAAATCTATACCTTTATTAACAAAAGGAATTTTCAAAAAATATCTTTTATGGGCAGACACTGAATCAACGTGTGGTCGAAGAACATGCCGAGTGTAGTTCTGAATGAAAGAAGCTGTATTATATAAAGGATATGTTCGTAAGATCACTTTGTCTGCTTCTATGTCAATGTCTCTTATAGAAGAAATAGACAAAGAACATAGACGAGAGAGCATAGTATGTTTGCCAGATTGTAGACGTATATTGTGTAAATCTGAAACAGACGTTTTAAGTCGAGCTTTGCGTTTGATATTGCCGTTTATACGTAAGCCATGTGATCTGGTTTTTCGTTTTCTAATTGAGTAAATAGAAAATATATCAATGTTAGGGTCTTTAGAAATATTTCCGGTTTGATATATGTTATCATTTAGGCCTAAAGGGAACGGTGTCTGTAAATTTTTTATCCATTTGAGTTCTGCCATAAATCTGGCTTTAGATTTGATGCTGTTTGTAGAATTATAATCATAAACAAGATGTTCAACTGGCTGAACTGTAATATCTTTAAATGAATGACCCGATTTACGAAAATGCTGGTATAGAATTTTTTTTATTTTATTATTCCGGCATTGATATATATGCTCACGAAATCTAGTTTTTAGTGATCGTCCAGTTTGTCCTACATATTGTATACCACAGAGTGGTGCATTTCATGTTAAAACGTAAATCACATGAGAAGTTTTACAGTTAATATTTGATGTAAATTTTGTGGTAAAAACTCTACCATTAATTGTAGATTTAATGGTAGAATTACAAGATAGATATTTGCAGCACATACACCTCTTAGCATTGCACTTATCAATGGTTGGATACATTCTACGTCTTCCGTGCAAAATCCGTTTATTTTGAATTATATTAACTACAGTACTATGTTGAATAGATTTATGTAACGGAGAAAGTACCACTTTTGGGCCATTGTGAAAACAGTTGTTAATAGAAACAGAAGGTTTTGCAGAATAAAGGTTTAGTGGCTTTAAACACAATGAAGGTTGAAACGATCTAAAATTACCATTTTGTGGAATTTGCACAGATGTTTTAAAGTTTGAAATTTGCTCGTAGTTGATCATTATGTTACCTTGACATGGTGTGAAACAATCACTTAAAGATAGATGACTACTGCCTTGAGCTGTAAAGAAGATACATAATGGTATATAATTGCTACGATTTAAGTCTTAAGAGAATCAAGGTAAGCAACTCTAATAATTCCTAATGTCATAAATTATCTAACAATCTATAAATATGTTCCTTGACATTTTCAAAGGAAGTTTTCATTTATGCAACTACTGACACAAACAAAATATTGAAAGAATCTAGCCTAAACGAGTTGTGGATGCCGCAAAATGCGTCATTAATTATCGCATATTCAAACTATTCAGGGACAATAACTCAAAAACTACCAGAGAAGATTCTAACCTTAACAGTTTTTGAGTTACGCGTGCCGCAAAATATGTGACAGACAGACAGACGGAAGGACAACTCTGGTAAAAACAATATGCCCCATATACTTTTGGTGGATACATTTATAATGGTAACTAAGTAGGAATTACTTCACTTTTATGCACACTGTTTAGGGTAAGGTTGTTATCTCGTACGTGAGGTCGGTTTCTTATACGTAAGGGGAGTCATTTTGTTATATGTGGGGTCAGCATTTTATATGTAAGGGGGGGGGGGGGGTCATAGTACTACAACTCCCGGTCAATCTACTACATGGGTCACTTTGTTATACGAGGGGTCAGAATTTTATATGTATGTGGGTCATAGTACTACGACTCCCCCAGTTATAGTACTATGACCGGGGGTCATAGTGCTATATAGTAAATCGACCCCGATCGATCTACTACGGGGGTCACTTTTCCTCATTACACCGGCTTAAGCGGTATTCAATGTTCAATACTGATAACACTACTACGGGGGTCACTTTTCCTCATTACACCGGCTTAAGCGGTATTCAATGTTCAATACTGATAACACTACTACGGGGGTCACTTTTCCTCATTACACCGGCTTAAGCGGTATTCAATGTTCAATACTGATAACACTACTACGGGGGTCACTTTTCCTCATTACACCGGCTTAAGCGGTATTCAATGTTCAATACTGATAACACTACTACGGGGGTCACTTTTCCTCATTACACCGGCTTAAGCGGTATTCAATGTTCAATACTGAAAACATCGAAACTAATGATCCCGAAGAACCAGTAAACCTCAGCATGAGCAAATATGTCAGGTTCGTACTAAATGGCTGTTTGGTTCGTACTAAATTGCTGTCAGGTTCGTACTAAATTGCTGTTTCATATATTGTTCCCAAATCACCGGCCTTCACAAACACAATACCAAATTGATGCTATTTAAAAAATATGAGCAAAGCATCAGTGCCATATGATGCCGTTTCTTTTTCTGCTGTTTGTTCGTTTTTGTAGTTTTGTTTTATCACATTGTTAGATAGGTAGGTGTGGCTAGGACTCGGCATGTAATTGGTTTAGACTTCAACTCTATTGGTTCCGTGACTATAAATTCCGATGGCAAAGGCAGTCACTGATTTTAAGCTCAGTGTCAGCAGAAAACGTACTCGGTTGAAATGTTGAAAGAATAGCGCACTGGTTAATGCAACTGCTATCTTAAGTTATCTCAGGGGTGGTATTGATATACATTGTGATATTTTAGATAAAAACATACATGCACGTGTATATTTAACGTATTGATTACTGCAAAATATATCACGGTGAATTTAATCTAATACAAGGAAGTGTTATACCATGTATCTAACGGTGGTTTGAATGTTTATATTACCTTGCCATAGAAACACTGGACCTCTATTGCCTTTTTCTGAAAACAGGGGAATTGTATAAAAAAAAACAAAAAAACAATGTCTACGTTTACATCTGTCACCCCTGATGGAGAGGTTTCCGTCACCCCAACAGATATTGTTTCATATAGCGTATCGACAAACAGATCGGACGAGATTTTCAGCGATATTCCAGAGAATTACGTAACTATAATAGTGATGATACGTGCAATTTGCCTACCACTAATTGCTGTTTTTGGATTTTTTGGAAATACGCTGTCGATTTTGGTGTTCGCATCACGCCACATGCGTTCGTCTTCTTCTTCCGTTTTACTTGCAGCTCTAGCCGTGGTTGACAACATGTTCCTGTTTAGCCTTATTATAAACTGGATCGATGGAGAATTTTACAACTTATTGACAACGGCAACAATGTGTTCAATGTTGATTTTCATAACGTATGTAAGTGGATTTTTGAGTGTGTGGTTTATTGTCGGCTTCACGTACGCAAGGTACTTGGCAATCTGCTACCCGTTGAAAAATAAGATTTTATGCAGTGTGTTAAAGGAGAAGATACTTGTGGCGCTGATGTCAGTGACAGCTATTGTACTGTATAACTACAGCTTATGGACGACTGGAATAACGCTTTCGAACGGAAATTATCGCTGCTACCCAAAACAGGAGTTCTTAGAACTCCTGAATATTTCTGTATTGGTAGATACGTTTTTGACTATGATAATCCCGTTTGTTCTCATATCAGTAATGAACATGAGGGTTCTGTGCACGATTGCTAGTAAGTCTTTCATTTCTAGTGAAACTCACAGAGAAGAAAGAATAAATATCACGATTAGATCTACGCGTAGCAGAAGATATCCAACACTAAGATTTACAAAAACGGTACTAATGGTGTCCTTAACATTTTTGTTCTTGACCTTGCCGTCTTATATTATCCGACTTCACGGTCTTTTTCTAAATACTGCTTCAGCGCAAAGTGCCGCTAATATCTCTTGGAAATATATGTTTGCTCAAGAAATCGCACAAATCCTTTACTATTCGACGTTCAGTTGTAATTTTATGCTATATACTTTATTTGGCCGTGACTTTGAACACTCACTGTGGATGATGTTAAGATGTAAATCAACAGTCGAGATAAACAAGAGCAGAATGCTGAATCGCTTTCGGTCTACATATGCGCAGAACTCTGTAACATCAGCAGTGTGAATAAGCAATCGCGTCCGGGTTATTAGTGTTGACGTTCCATAAGTGGCTCAAAAAGTGACACTGGGTTCAATAAGTGACACAAGTTCCAATAAATGACAATGGGTCCAATAAGTGATAATAATTCCAATAAGTGGCACTGGATTCAATACGTGACAATGGTTTCAATAATTGACAATGGGTCCAATAAGTGACAATGGGTTCAATAAGTGAAATTGGGTCCAATAAGTGAAACTGGGTCCAATAAGTAACAATGGGTCCAATAAGTGACAATAAGTTGAACAAGTGGCAATGGGATGAATAAGTGACATTGGGTTCAATAAGTGACATTGGGTCCAATAAGTAACAATGGGTCCAATAAGTGACAATAGGTTGAACAAGTGGCAATGGGTCCAATAAGTGACATTGGGTTCAATAAGTGACATTGGGTCCAATAAGTGACAATGGGTTCTGTAAGTGACAATGGGTTCGTGAGTGTCGGCCATTAGCCATTTAAACGTTTAATCCATGAATATTCATGTAAGAAATAATGACATCATGATCATGAATTAGACCAGTTGTTATAATAGCACATGGATACAGGAAGCTTTGTCTATGGCAGAAATTGTAGAATTCTATCTATAATATATTGTATATGTGTTTAAAGTCATACTCCAAATGTGTGTTGATCACTACGAACTAAATTTGTCTATGGTCATACTCCAAATGTGTGTTGCACTACGATCTAAATTTGTCTATGGTCATACTCCAAATGTGTGTTTATCACTACGATCTAAATTTGTCTGTGGTCATACTCCAAATGTGTGTTGATCACTACGAACTAAATTTGTGTATGGTCATACTCCAAATGTGTGTTGCACTACGATCTAAATTTGTCTATGGGCATACTCCAAATGTGTGTTGATCACTACGATCTAAATTTTAATGTTAATTACTCCAATCATCACCGGCTAATGATATCGGCTAAATAATTTATTGTTTAACTGCTTGCCTCTAACTGGCCTCATTTTAATTGATGAAATACTAGTAATTACGTTATTGTTTAATGAAGGAAACGAATAATAAATTGATTCAATTCATTTAGCGTTAACTAACACCTGCAACTAAGTGTAAATACGTACATGTTACTATCCTCCCAATTTGACCTAAGACTCGATTAAATTTCGGCGTGTTTCTCGGGATTGTTCGTAATACTCTGTGACAAAAAAAACAGCAAACCAAAAGCCGGTAATAATCATGTTCCTCGAGTATTGTACAGTAAAACCCCTCTAATGCGACCACTTAATAAATAAAAATGGATGTCTTTATAAGCAGGTGGTTGCTTAATACAGGACCAAAGTTATGCAGAAAGCTCCTACAGGAGCTTTCTGCATAACTTTGGTCCTGTATTAAGCTACCACCTGCCTTTGCCACTGTGAATTATACACCTTTTTTGCTGGTCGCATTAGAGGGGGTTTACTGTATTCTTATAGCGCATTCTTATACCTTCGGAAATTTATTCGAAGATTACCGACGATAATACACGGAATATGCATGAGTCTCAGGTCAAATTGGTAGGATAATACATGTGGAAAGGTGTTGTTGTTATCATTTCAGTAGAACCCGTCCTAAGCCGCCATTCTTTTATCGAGCATGGGAATCATAAAAAGCAGACGGTTGCTTATTGCAGGAAAAAGGTAATTCAGAAAGCTGCTGTAGGAGTTTTCTGCATTACAGTGCTCCCTCTCTACAACGACACCCTTTGGGATACGAAGATTGTATGTGTTGTTCAGAGGGAGTTGTTATAGGGAGGGAAAATCAAACATAATTAGCTTGTTTGCAGATCCCCAGATAAGGTTATTTGGAGAACTAAAACCGTTATGCCTCTATCAAACCCTATGTTGTGACCACTCTTTAGAATCGTCACAAAGTGACGATTCTAAAGAGTGGTCACAACATAGGGTTTGATGGAGGCAAAAGAAAATACGATGGAAAAATTTGTTTCTGGAGTCTTGTTGTTTCGGAAACAGTGACATGCGTTGTTGTAAGGAGGGAATCGTTATTGAGAGGGTCGTTGTAGGGAGGGAGCACTGTACTTTCGATCTGCATTGAATTCCTACTTGCCTTAGATGCCCATAATTAGACCTCCATTGGATGGCCGCTTAACGCGTGTTCTACTGTATTGCCATTTATACAGTGGGACCGTCATTCCACATGCTCAGGGTTATTGGGTTTAATAAGCTATTCGGTTATATAGATACGGTGTGTCTACAGTCCGAACTACATGCATGTGGCTTTCCCAACATGAAAGACTTGGAACGTCTGTATTTAAAGTTTTGGGGTAAAACTATCTGCATGTAATTCACGTGTATAGCAGAGGCCTGTTCAGGAGTGTGGGCGCTCGATGTAACTTCGAGCACTTGGACTCTGAACGAGGGCGCCCGCCTAGTGCCAGGTAGCGCAAGCTAGCCTACTCGCGAGGTGTATCGCTTTGACATTCGCTTGTGTTTCCAAGATGGCTACCAACAAGGTAACAGAAGCAACCGACTGGAAGAAAACAATCGTAATTAACAAACTGATGCTCTAGAACCCGACCGCAGAACAAAAATGTACTTGTTTTTTAGACAGGGCGCTCGATCGCGTTCAGCAGTGATACTTTTGCTCGGGCAAGCGCTCAATCAAGCGCCCGCGCTCCTGAACAGGCCTCAGGAGTTAGGCAGATTTCCCCTGTACATTGTTAGATATGTCAGAATAAAGACATATTGGTTCAAAGTTTTGTACATGTACACAGATAATTGAATTCTTAAAGATTTATATTCATATTCTAGTTTTATTGAAAATATGCATGCTGAACAGATGAATTGGGCAGCAAAAGTGGGACAATATTGGTACTCCATAGGATTGAGAGCAAACATTTTATTACAGTGCTCCCTCCCTACAACGGCCCTCCCAATAACGATTCCCTCCTAACAACAACGCATGTCACTGTTTCCGAAACAACAAGACTCCAGAAACAATTTTTTCCATCGTATTTTCTTTATGCCTTTATCAAACCCTATGTTGTGACCACTCTTTAGAATCGTCACTTTGTGACGATTCTAAAGAGTGGTCACAACATAGGGTTTGATAAAGGCATAACGGTTTTAGTTCTCGAAATACACCTTATCTGGGGATCTGCAAACAAGCTAATTGTGTTTGATTTTCCCTCCCTATAACAACTCCCTCTGAACAACACATACAATCTTCGTATCCCAAAGGGTGTCGTTGTAGAGAGGGAGTACTGTAATGTTTAGACAGAGGTTAATTGATGTTTTTATTCAAGGTTGGACTGGAGAAAATCAAACTATCGAAATGGTGGAGATAGAAAAGAAACAAATGGAAGGCTGTGTAATGTTTGTGGTAACGGTGACATTTAAGGACGAAATTCAGATATATAAGTGAATAGTTTATACAAAAATAACAAGCATGTACAAGCAATGTCATATGCTGACATCTAGAAAATCTGATCCGACAAACAAAAGTGCCTGCTGTATTAAGTGTGCCCTGAAAATAAGAACGAATTTAGACGATTCCAGCAAAGTTTCTAACGTGATTATCTCCCCTGACTTTTCTCCGCGTCCGCCATTACACCACTGAAAATATTAGCCAGATTTCGCTCAACTCTGAAGTATTCATACACATTTTAACTGCGTGGCACGGTGCGATATAAATGCCGTATAAAAGGAGCTGGATAAAGCAGTGTGTAGTTATTAGGTATGCTATCAGCCAGAAAAAAATATTAAAAAAAATATTACGAATGGAAAAAAATTATGTTGTGAACAAAAGACCTATGATAACATCATAGGTCTTTGTTTGAACTGCACAAAAGTTGAACATTAAGAATGTCCCTGTTTGGTGCCGTTCAAGCTGCATTACATGCCGGCAAATAAAGAAAAGCTTAGAGCCTGTGTAAAAGCCTTGAATCGAAAGGACTTCATTCTATCTTCACATGTCGTAGGTTTATTAGCTTTATTTTTAGCATGTTGTTGTTTTGTAATTTTTCTCCCTATTAGAGAGAGGCTCAGGTTTATTCGGGCCAATTCGCGGTGGAAAGACTGGCGCCGAATTACTCAGTAAATGTATTTATTTTTTAAACAAATATTCATTTATTGTTAGAATCATTGTCCCACTGAAACAAAAACTGTTTGTATTGTGTGTGCGTGTCTGTGTTTATTTATTTATTTATTTTGGTGTGTATGTTTGGGGTGGGATATAGCTTTAGTATAAATAAAAATCATTCTTGCAACTCGACTGGCATTTATGTAGTGTTTAACCCTTTCTTTCATGTATGTTTTCACGCATCTGCAAACCGAGTAGACCCAGATCAGACCTGTTATCTTAGCATTTGTATATACATGTACATGTATGTATGTATTTATATATTCATACCTTGGACTCGGCTAGAAATGGTTAAGGATTACCTAGCTGAGACCTCGGGTATATAGGTTTATGTTGCATAGTTACAATGTCAATAAGCTCTGTACAGCTCAGGCACGTCAATTATTTCTCTGTGTTTCGTTTCGACAGAGACATAATAAAAGGCGTCCAAATTAGACAATTTTCTCCGCTTTAGTTTTCGCCTTTTTGCCACAATCTTCGCTGCTATCGTCGATGTTGTCGTCGTGATCATGGTCATGCCTGTGATCGACATGATGATGACTATCATCGATGTCGTCATCGAAATTGTCATCTGGATCATTTCTTACCGTGAATAGTCAGTGTTTATAATGCTGCACGTGTTTAATGTTCAATGTTTGTTTGTCTAATTGTAACTGTTTGCCATTGTGTACATGTCTATTTATGTATGTATGTTGATATGCTCTCCTACAGGTAAAATTAAGATCTTATGGCACACCTTTTATTATCAATGGAAAAGTAGTAAAGTCAAGCAGGCAAAGCCACATGCAAGACGCAACCACCACCAAAACACCGATAGACAGCATGACACACACACCCCCCCACAACCACACACCCAAACGCACACACACACACACACACACACACACACACACACACACACACACACACACACACACACACACACACACACACACACACACACACACACACACACACACACACACACACACACACACACACACACACACACACACACACACACACACACACACACACACACACACACACACACGAAATGAACACAGAAAACACCAAAAGACACACAAGAAACAGGGACAAACGTTCCACAACATGAACAAACCACAAGCACAAAGACGCAAGGCAAACAAAAGGAAGGGTGACAAAGAGAGTACCGCCTTGGCACGGTCAGCAGCAAAAACACCACTGGGGGTTTAATGTCTACAAACACTACAGGTATAAACACTGTATAATGCACAGGTGGCCGCTTTAATAGTTTGGTTCGAATCTGTTTTGTTTTTATTGTTTTATATTTGGAATGGGTAGTTTTGTTTTTTCATATGTTTTGATGGGCGTATACATTTGTTTTTGGTTTTTATTTTTCTCGAGACCACCGTTACAGGTATGTCTTGTTTACATTTTAAGTAGGTTATGTTGGTGTGCCATAAGATCTAATTTGGACTGTACATTGGAGGAAATAAAGATTATTATTATCGTTTTTTATTTATTTTGCTGTGTATGGTTGTGTGGGGTATAGCTTTAGTATAAATAAAAATTGTAACTCGACTGGCATTTATGTAGTGTTTAACCCTTTCCTTTATGTATGTTTTCACGCATCTGCAAACCGAGTAGACCCAGATCAGACCTGTTATCTTAGCGTAGAAAACCTTAGGCAAAATATTTATCAGCTGAGTTTGTCGTACCAGATCTGTAACTTTTGTCCCCTAATTATCTAAAGCAGAATGTTTGTTTTTTCTGTGCAATGTTTGACGATACATAGATAATAACATCTATGCATTCGTTACACAAGACTTAAATTTCCTAGATGATTTTTAACAATAAACAGTGAAGACCCTGGTCAGATGGTTGCTTTTTTTTTGGTCTACACTGTTTTTAAATATCAGTATTTTTGTTTCCCGCATTCAAACAATACAACCTATTTGTTTGGAATACATGAACATGAATTGTGTTAGACAGTTTGAAACTATATATTATCATATTGCACATTCCTTACACAGCCTAAATACTGCTATTTTACTAACTAGACCTAGGAAAAGGAGAAACGATCAAAGGTGTTCACAGCATGGGACACGGGTCAGTGATCACACAAGTGCCATCTATCATACACTTTCTTATCAACAAAGTTATGAATTATTACGTAACAGGAATACTTATAATAAGACGGTAATATCAATTATAAGACAGTAATATCAATTAATGTGCCAATTGTCTAAAGTTATGGTTTTTTCCCCGAAAATAGAAGAAAACTATATTTTGACTCATTACATTCATGGCTAAGCATAATTAAACCCAAACGATTTAGATCTATTTTTGACTTAGATTATTGTGAATTCTAGTCCACTTTTTCAATTGTAAAGATAGTTTAGATTGCTATGATTTAGACCTATTCTAAAATACTTTTACTAAATCTGCTACGGCACTGTACAGTAGCCAGAAAGACATTTTACAACACATAAATGAACCCCATTAGACTGTATATCTTAATATCTAGATCTTATTAGAATAAAACGAAAAATAAAGTTTTAAATACTGTTGAACAGTTGTCATTGTGCCATAACTACTTTTTCTGATCTTAAGTGGGACAAAGTGAAAGTGAATCATGATAAAAACATATTTTAAACCTCAAAAACTAATATTAATTCATACATGGAGAAAATTCTCGACCCAGAGCGTTAGCAATTCTTAAATATCGTATATATTCCTCGTCGGGTATGGTGTGACAAACGTTGCAATATTCAATTTCACATTTTTCATTTGATAATTTATTTTACCCAATATTATCTTTTTCTCATTCGATGTTTGAACATTCACCGATAGATTCACCGATAGTCGTGTGAATGATTCTGTTAGATAATTCGTGTCTTCCTAAAAGCCATAGAGTAGAACTAAAAATAGAAAATAATGATAATCTAAACGTTAATGTTTGTATCTACTTACGATCTTTCGGCAAGCGACCTTCCTCCATGCGACGTACGTGTCTTAGCCATCGCAGGCGTCGCTTGGTGAGCATTGCAAATACAGAGGTAGAGTTTGCCTTCCTGAGGACATCCGTGTTCGTAACATTGTCCTTCCAGGTGAGTCCCAGGATATTTCATATCACAAAGACAATTTTAGTTAGAAAAAGTACAAAAATGAGTCATGCAGGAAACACCACATACAGAACAAACAGTCGCCCGAACAGCAACACAAGGAAACAGCAAATGTACATAACTATAAAAACAACAAGAGACGCACAAAGACAAAACAAACACACAATAGGGGGAAGATGGAAGTACCGCCTTGGAATGGTCAGTGACAAAAGTCACTGGGGGGGGGGGGGTTAAACCGGTTTATGGGTGACCAACCTCACACTTATTCCATCCCCACCCTAAAAGACAAACAGTGTAAATAAACGTATCCCCTCTCCGACTAATCTACAAGAACCGCGACGGCAAATACAGTGGTAAAGTGCATGTATAACGAAAACATTTAAGTGAACAAACTGTATCCACCTATCGCTAGTGTTCTCAATGATTGAACTGCAAACAGGGTAACAGTAGAAAAGTAATAAAGGGTACGACAAAAACGAAATAGAAAACATAATATGGTTCACAAACATGTATCACATCATAATAAATAGTAATTCGTAAAATGATGCATAGTGAAAAACCATGGCATGCTTTCTATACCAAGGATAACACAGTAAAGAGCTTGCTCTTATTTCCATTGTGGTCCTTGTTGGCTCTATATTAGGGTATGCCACAGAAATATAGGGTCATTATGGTCAAAACAATTTGAAAGAATCCATTTAAAATTGTGTAAGTCAGTTTTAAACGTGAGAACAGCCACCTCTACGATGGACGTTTATGGTGAGTTAGGCAGGTATCCCCTTTACATATCACGTTATGTAAAACAAGTGAAATACTGGTATAAATTGATACTGATAATACTGTATTGCATACAGTTTACAGCATGTGTAAAACAGAGTAACAGTAGAAAAGTAATAAAGGGCACGACAAAAACGAAATAGAAAACATAATATGGTTCACAAACATGTATCACATCATAATAAATAGTAATTCGTAAAATGATGCATAGTGAAAAACCATGGCATGCTTTCTATACCAAGGATAACACAGTAAAGAGCTTGCTCTTATTTCCATTGTGGTCCTTGTTGGCTCTATATTAGGGTATGCCACAGAAATATAGGGTCATTATGGTCAAAACAATTTGAAAGAATCCATTTAAAATTGTGTAAGTCAGTTTTAAACGTGAGAACAGCCACCTCTACGATGGACGTTTATGGTGAGTTAGGCAGGTATCCCCTTTACATATCACGTTATGTAAAACTAGTGAAATACTGGTATAAATTGATACTGATAATACTGTATTGCATACAGTTTAAAGCATGTGTTTAGAAGATTGTAATAATGAGCATAAAAGCTGGTTGTTAAATGTGAAATATATACTCTACAAAAATGGATTTGCTTTTTTGGGGATTAGTAGAATATTGTAAATTTTAAAGCATTTATCAGCTTTATTCATGCTCTGGTTCGTGTCTGCGGCATATTTCCATCAACATATTTTCTATGTTCGCTAACCAAGCTTCCGTCTCGTCTCTCCGATGTAAACATGCTCACAGTTTTTACAGGGAACCCTGTAAACCACTCCACACTTATTCTCCTTTCCTACTTTGTCCTTTAGATGTACCAACGCTTTTCGTGGAGTACTGTGGGACGCATAGCAGTGGCAATACCATGTTTGCTCATGATCCGGACTACACTCTCAGAAAGGTTCTGCACATATGATATCACAACCATACCTCTATGATATCACAACCATACCTTTTTACTTGGTCTTGTCTTCCCTTTTCTTCTTGTTTCTCTCATTCTCTCCTTTGTTATTCTTAGATCGAACCTCTTTGATTAAATCTACCGAAAAGGAGCATTAACTATAGACAAGAAGAGTTTTAGAATTGTGTAGATTTGAAACCATTGTGCTAAAAAGATATTTGCTCTATTTCTCACAATGGTTTCAAAATGGGAATTTTATAGAGGCGCAAAAATGCGTCACTAGGGGGTAATGTGTTAATGTCTCCTTGTGTTTTCTTGGCTAAATCTATACTTTTGTTGATTGTCCGTTTTGGTTATGATATCCACATTTTTGAAGAGCGGAAGTCACATGTTGAATTACCTTTTCTTGGCCCGCTTTCTTTCTCTGTCACTATCCTGAAGCACCTATCAATAAGGGTCCTCATTACGCTCATTTTATGTTGTAATGGGTGGTAGGATGAGAATTGTAAATATACGTCAATGTTTCCATTTTCCCTGTAAATTAACAACTTTACGCTACAATCAGGCCTACATCCTTAGTGGCATCTACAGAACACTGTTCGCTACTTGGCATAACCAGTCAAGCAGCGAACCAATCCAGCGGTGACGTCACCAAGGGCCATAGTCTGAAGATGGCCATCGTCGATGGTTGAAACTGTCACAAAGTAAACACAATTTTGGATCTGAAATGAAGAAACCTATTCAAAAGAATTATCTCTTCGATCCTTGTGAACCTATTTAGAGATTGTATTGCATACGGTCTTCTTACTGAACGCAAGGCAGATCGACTAATTTTATTTAACCCATTCCCTCACATATTGACGACTTTTGACGACTCCTATAGGAACAAATGCGCTCGTTGTCACAATGGTTTCAAACTGCAAAATCCTAAAAAAATCCTTTTCTCTAGTTAATGTTCCTTTGAATACGCCTTTGCAAACGGAATTAACCAAGATCAGACAGCTACTATAAGAGCCGTCTGATCTGGGTCTGCTCTATTTGCTTATGAAATAATATAAACATGATTATACAGTTCCTTCCATGGTCAAAACGTCCTGTGTTCAAGTTACATTGTAATTGATCTAATTGCATGTAATACATGTATTCATTATGTCATTGTTTCTTACATGAATATTCATGGAGTAAAGGGTTAAGATTTATGAAAGACAGTAGAGGGATTGGTGGGAGGATCAACTTTGGTGTTGCCAGTCAATGGTTTTAGTGTATTATTAGTAGTAATAATTTATACCTACCTTGCAGTGACGGAATAAACTAGCTAGTCTAAGGTACATAATCCATCTTATTCAAATCGTGCAGTCCTGATGGCTTTCCTCTCTTGATATGTTTTATGATGCAAGCAACTTGCGCAGCGATTTTGTACTAGCACAAATTGATTTAATAAGGAAATGCATGCTAGTCTAAGGTAGTCGTAAGAGTATGAGACAAAGGTGCTTACTAAAATACTAAAATCGTCATTTCTCTCTTTGAGACAATTCTAAAGAGTGGTCACAACATAGCGTTTGGTGGAGAAATAAAGAAGTTATTTCTGAAAATGTTTTAATCTACGCGTCTTATCTGGAGTTCTGCTTAAAGTTCAATACCTATATATTCAATATTAATAGACAAAATAGTTATAATGAAATGTGGAAGGTGGAACACTGTAGCCATTCTAGAAAATAAAGAAACAGACCTATCACATTTCATTAGCAAACAGAGCAGACCCTGATCAGACATCTCTGATCTGGGTCTACGCTGTTTTCAAATGCATAAAAATGCGTTTATCCAAAGGAAAATATTAGCACGTGTTGGTGATACAATTATCCCATAGACACGGTAATTTGATTTGTTGACTAGTAGGACATACATGTACTTATTATGATTCTAAATTGCCCAAATTGCATCCATTTCCTTATTAAATCAATTTGTGCCAGTACAGAAGTCGCTGTGCAAGTTACTTGCATCATGAAAAATTTATCAAGGGAGGTAAGCCATCTGGACTGCACGATTTGAGTAAGATGGATTATGTACCTTAGACTAGCATCCATTTCCTTATTAAATCAATTTGTGCCAGTTCAAATTCGCTGCATGAGTTGCTTGCATTATAAAAAAGAGTGAGTTAGTTGTGTTTACGTCCGACCAACAGTATTTCAGTTATTTGCAGACGGCAAACATTTTTTTTTTCATAAAAAAAGATTATCAAGGGAGGTAAGCCATCAGGACTGCACGATTTGAATAAGATGGATTATGTAACTTAAATTAGCTAGTTTATTCCGTCATCGCAAGGTAAGTATAAATTAATAATACTAATAATGATAAACTAAAACAACTGTGACTGGCAATACCAACGTTGATCCTCCCACCAATCCCTCAGCTGTCTTTCATAAATCTTAACCCTTTAATCCATGAATTTTCATGTAAGAAACAATGGCATAATGAATGTTACATGTACAAAAATAATGACATAATGAATATTACATGCAAGAAACAATGGCATAGCGAATATTACATGTAAGAAACAATGCCATAATGATGACATAATGAATGTTACATGTACAAAACAATGACATAATGAATATTACATGCAAGAAACAATGGCATAGCGAATATTACATGTAAGAAACAATGCCATAATGAATATTACATGTAAGAAACAATGACATAATGAATATTACATGCAATTAGATCAATTACAATGTTACATGAACACAGGACGCCGTGGCCATGGTATTTATGTATAGTAACTGTCTGATCTGGGTATACTCCGTTCACAAAGGTGTATTTATGTATAGTAGCTGTCTGATCTGGGTTTATTCCGTTGGCAAAGGTGTATTTTTGTATAGTAGCTGTCTGATCTGGGGTTACTCCGTTTACAAAGGTGTATTTATGTATAGTAGCTGGCTGATCTGGGAGTACTCCGTTTACAAAGGTTTTAACAATATTTAACATTCAGATGCTTTAACAGTTTTTCATGGCGTTTGAATGAAATGCATGTTTTATGTGCTATTAATATGAACAGTAACGATTATTAGGAGTCTCTGCTATTAGGGACATATATTTAAAATTAAACCAGTCAATAGTGCACCTTTAATAAACTAGAATTGTTTTTGATACTAACACCCCGTTGATCAATCCTATGACGTTTCAGAAAAATCCGACCAAAGGTTTTGGAGAAACCGCGCAGACAAATTAAAATTGGACAGGTGGGCGGACATTCTTACACATGGACACTAGTTGGGTATTTTTTTAGTTTAAAACTACCCAACAATGTCACAAAAATACCCAACAATACAGACGGAATGAATAGAATTTATCGTTATCTATTGTTCTCCATACCCAAAAAGTGTCCATATGTTCGCCCAGACCGACAGATAGACGGACGCCGCTCACAAAAACAATGTCTCCCCCAGTATACTGGGGGAGACATAAAAATGTTAGGTGACAGCTTGACACAGTACTGAAGTAATGAACACAAAGATCTAAAGGAGCTTCCTGCATTATCTTCGTTATGCCCAAGAGACCTTCCTGCCTTGCCGTGGTTCTGGGGCTTAATTGGCAGAAAAATTGCAGAAGGAAAAATCCCCGACAATATGAACATGTACATATTGTGTCCTTGCTACTGTACATACAAGGTTTTATGAAATTCTGTTGAACAGTTTGAGAGGAGTTGAGCTTACAAGGATATGGTCAAAAGACCTAGTGATTTCTAAGTTCAAAGGGACATAACTCCCCGAAAATTGCAGAAGGAAAAATCCACAACAATATGCACATGTACATATTGTGTTCTTGCAACATGCAAGGTTTTAGGAATATCTGTTAAACAGTTTCAAAGAAGATGCGCTTACAAGATTGGCAGCCTTTCCAACCGACCGTCGTACATCACCATTTCAATAAACCGATTTTCTGTGGAAAACCCGGTTAAAAATGATGCAAAACTAGAAGTATCACTAAAAGTGATTAGCCCTTTCCTCCATAGGCTATTTTAGACCCAACAACTTTGAATAAATCTACTGAAAATCTACTGAAAATGAGCATTAACTAGAGAAAAGGAATATTTTAGAACTTTGTAGTTTGAAACCATTGTGATAAATAGACCATTTGCTCCTATAGGAGCAAATGCTCTATTTATCACAATGGTATCTTTAAGTGACTTTTACAGAGGCATAGAAATGCGTATTTATGGAGGAGAGTTAATACTTCCACTAGCACATTTGACACAGAGAGATGGGGTTATAGGAATAAATATGATGCAATGCAGGACAACTTCAATCCGTAGTACATGTACTCCCCATCAATTAAGATATTATAATTATATCTATCTCGATAATTCAATAATGAATTTCATTTTCATTTGTTAACCCTTTCCCTCATATAAATGTGTTTTCACGCATTTGCAAACAGAGTAGACCCAGATCAGACAGCTCCGGGTCTGCTCTGTTTGCTAGTGGAATTTGAAAGATATGTTTCTTTACATTTTAAAATGGCTACAATGTTACACCTTCCATATTTCATTATAACTATTTTGTCAATATTGGAATATTCAGTAGGTATTTATAGTCAAACAACTAGGTCTGACGTGTCAAAGGTCGGCCGAGTCCATTTTTTAGGGAGATCAGCATTCCGCATGTTCTCGGACCATTTTTTTAAACAGACGAGTTTAGTATATAAGATAAAAATGACGACGGTGTTGTTGTCAGCCGTTTAGCGCAGTGGGTAAAGTCTAGGTACGCAGAAGACAATTGCGAGAGTATTTTTTTTATTGAGCGTGGGTTCGAATCCCGTGACGACCTTAAACTTTTTTTTTAATTTTGAATGAATAGTAGAGTATTATTTTATGTCATATTGTATAACTGTAATGGCAATTTATGCACATGTTCGTCAATGTTAGGGAAGGGTGCCTTTGTTTGAGTTCGAGACCTATATTAGCCATTAAGGGGACTTTCCTTAACATTTTTAGCAAAATAAAAAGTTTTAGGTTGATGCGAGACTCGAACCTGCGCCTATTAAAATGTTCGCCGATCATATGCTTCTTTATGGCCCTACAACTTATCCACTACGCTATATGTCCGATAACTAATGCGCTTATTGTTTATACCTATAACTAAACATTTTCTTTTATAAATAGCACGTGGATATCCAAAATGCTGATCTCCCTTAAAAATGGACTCGGCGAACCCGTGACCCGTCAGACCTAGTTGTTTGACTATAAGAACAAATTGTAGAACAAGCAAAGGGTTAACTTACAAAAAGGGAGACAATTCATTCATGCAAGAAGCGACAAAGGAAAATCATTATCACAGGTGCTCACCTTCAGATGGTGTTCAACAATACTGCAAAATTTAAAAAAGTTCTGTTGAGGTATCATCATACGGTATGACAGAGAAGCCTTCAGACAAAATTTCATTTATTAAAATTAGAAAAGAGAGATAATTCATGAAGAATCAAATCAAAACCACAATTGCAGGTGCACAACTTCAGATTTAAAAAAATACTATTGAGGCATGGCAGAATAAAGCTGACAATATTTCATTTGTTAAAATTCCAAAAAGGGAGATAGTTAAAGAAGGAAGTGACAAATCAAAATTGTAATCAGAGGTGCACACATTCAGATGGTGGCATGACAGAGTAAAGCTCAGGACTAAATTTCATATATTAAAATTACGAAAAGGGAGGTAAATCAATAACGAATCAGAACTGCAATTGCAGGTGCACAACTTCAGATGGTGATCAACAATACTGCATAATTTAACAAGAGTACCGCATACGGTACATAATACGCCCACTTGCAAACTTTCTCTGATTCAATATGCCTTATAAGTGTACGAACGAAGGGACAGACGGACAGGGCTACGCCAATATACGACCACCTTTATTAGGTGGGCGTATAAAAATGTTCCGTTGAAGGATGGCAGAGTATTAAAGCTCCGGACAAAATTCCGTCTACAGACAAACAGAGCGGCGGAGTGATTCCAGTACCCCCTCTCCCCCCACAATAGGGACAAAAAATGCTTTCCAAATCATCGAGTGTAAGTGTAACAGGAAAAGTGTATTGAATAAAAGGTTAACCATTTCAATATCTTTTATCTACAAAAATTTGTTGTCTGCTAAACACTGTTCTTTTTGCTCATGTCCTTGTATTGACACCTTTTAACCCTTTCCTCCATAAATACGCCTTTCTATGCCTCTGTAAAAGTCACTTTCTGAAACCATTGTGATAAATAGAGCATTTGCTCATATAGGAGCAAATGCTCTATTAATCACAATGGTTTCAAACTACAAAATTCTAAAAATGTTCCTTTTCTCTAGTTAATGCTCCTTTTCAGTAGATTTAAAGTGGTTGAATCTAAAAATAGCCTATGGGGTAATGGGTTATAGCCTCAGTAAAGGTCACTCCATGGGAACAAATGCTCTATTTATCACAATGGTTTCAAA
Source organism: Azorinus chamasolen (assembly GCA_963576725.1). Lineage (NCBI taxonomy): Eukaryota > Metazoa > Mollusca > Bivalvia > Cardiida > Solecurtidae > Azorinus > Azorinus chamasolen. Next base: position 76,208,955 of record OY755248.1, read on the forward strand.
ACCACACAATTCCAAAATTTCCCATTTTCTAGTAAATGCTCTTTTTCGGTAGATTTATTCAAAGAGGTTGGGGTCTAAAAATAGCCTATGAGGGAATGGGTTAAAATGAGGCAAATAGTATCTTCGATCCGAACCGTTTACAAAGGTCAACACAAACTGGTCCAAGACAGGAAAGCAGACTGCGCTGTTGATTTGTGCCACACGGTAAGGAGTGAGTTGGGTTTTACGTCCGACCAACAGTATTTCAGTTATTTGCAGACGGCACCCGCATGAGACAAGTTATAGTGCTGCCTCACTGGAATACCCCTGCCGCAGGTACATGGCAAGGGCACCCCACCCAGTCACATTATCTTGACACCGGGCCGACCAGTCCTAGAACTACACCTTTAATGTCGAGCGTAGACACACACACGGTAAGGGTTATTTGATCTGTGGTAAATGGAAAGAAAACAAACCCAGCTGTACTTATTACTAGTTGTTCATATTAGTTTAATGTGTCTCCAACACATTTCTCCTCTCATGGACTAACAATAATTGACATTGCACAGTATATTAACAGTCTTCACAAACTCCTTGTATAACCCTTTGCTCCATGAATATTCATGAAGAAATAATGGCATCATCATCAAGTACATGTATAGTAATTAGCTGCAATTTTAAAATGGTATATTACAACAGATTTTTTTTTCCACGTCAGAAATTGTTGAATCAGATCTATATGTAATATTTCAGATAATATGTAATCCTAAAAGCAAACGGACCAGACCCGGATAAGATGGCTCATTCAGGAGTCGTCTGTTCTGGGTCTACTCTGTTTGCAAAGGCATATTTTTTGGCTTATTTATGGAGTAAAGGGTTCATTCTTAGTACACTAAGATAAGGCTATTGTCATCCGCTGAATTTTGTCCACTTAATTTCTCCAAATCAAATTCTTCTTTTTACTTCTTTAACCCATTCCCACTTAGGCTATTTTTAGATTCAATCACTTTGAATGAATCTACCGAAAAGGAGCTTTAACTAGAGAAAAGGAATATTTTAGAATTTTGTAGTTCGAAACCATTGTGATAAACAGAGCATTTGCTCCTATAGGAGCAAATGCTCTATTTATCACAATGGTTTCATAAAGTGACTTTTACAGAGGCGTCAAAAGGTGTCAATATGCGGGAATGGGTTAATAAAACATGAACAGTGTGATAAACAGACTGGACTCTGTGATAAACAGACTGGACAGACTGGACTCTGTGATAAACAGACTGGACTCTGACGAGACGCGGAGTTACTCAGCATCTTGGAATCCGAGCTGTTTGCAAAGATTTCCAAAAGGTCAACCATAGCGTACTAAGAAATATCATCGGCGATTAACAAAAAAGAAACAAAAAAAATATCATCACATAAGCATCATTCACCAGGTAAGCACATATGTTGACGTGTGATAGACTTTTCTGAAACACTTAACATAATTAAAGTATCTTATGACAAAAAAAATATGAGTATAATACAAATGCAATTAATGGTGTTTGAGTACATGGCTACAAAGAAATGTAAACAAACTATCAAACAATGATAAAGCCTCTAACATTGTCACATAAACAGCACTAAAAAAAATCCCTCTAAAGCGACCACTTTAATAAAGAGCATATGTGTCTTTAACCCTTTCCTCCATAAATACGCCTTTCTACGCCTCTGTAATAGTCACTTCTTGAAACCATCGTGATAAATAGAGCATTTGCTCCTATAGGAGCAAATGCTTTATTTATCACAATGGTTTCAAACTACAAAATTCTAATATTTTACTTTTCTCTAGTAAATGCTCCTTTTGGGATGATTCATTCAAAGAGGTTGGGTCTAAAAATAGCCTATGGACGAAAGGGTTAAAATCATGTATTTGCTTAATGCAGGACGCTTAATGCAGGACAAAAGCAATGCAGAAAGCTCCTGTCAGATGCCTTTCATCTTGCATTAAACCCATTCCCTCATATTGATGCCTTTTGACACCTCTGTAAATGTCACTTTTTAAAAAAAAAACATTGTGAGAAATAGAGCATTTTGCTCCATGGGAGGAAAGGGTTAACCCTTTCCCTGTTCTATGTTTATTCCAAATTTCAATACCTACTGAATATTCATGAACAAAATAGCTGTAATGAAATATGGAAGGTGGAACATTGTAGCCATTTTAGAAACTAAAGAAACAGATCTATCAAATTTTACCAGCAAACAGAGCAGGCCCTGATCAGACATCACAGCCCTATTGGGGCCATCTGATCTGGGTCTTCTCTGTTTGCAAATGCATGAAAATGTGTTTATTTGAAGGAAAGTGTTAACTGATAAATGTTCTGTGCCATTAAGGCATGACATTTCACCTAAAACTGACTTTTAATTATTTCTTATACAATTCAAATCAAACAATCCTTTCACAAGATATAAAATTGATCCAAACCTATCACAGATTGAAGCACGGAGTTGTAGATACGAGACTGACAGATTCAACTGCATCTCTTGTATCTCAACCAAACTCATTCTTGTCATAACTTGCGGGGCTCATTTTAACCCATTCCCTCATGCTGACACCTCTGTATTAGCCACTTTTTGAAACCATTGTGAGAAATAGAGCGTTGTATCCTATGTATCCAAAATTACACAATTCTAAAACTTTCCATTTTTTTTTAATAAATGCTCCTTTTTAGTAGATTTATTCTAAGAGATTGGGTCTAAAATAGCCTATGATGTAATGGGTTAACAAGTATCAATAAGATAGGGTTTGGCAGAGAAATATATACATTGTATAAAAAAAAAGAAAATGTGTCCATGGGACACGGATGCCCCTGTTGGCAAACAGGAAGTAGATGAACGACAGACCTGAAAAGGGGAGACATGGTCCAACTCACTATGATATCAAATCATTCAAGCTTACACAAGCCAAGAAATCTTTGACGAAAGATTTTGAGGACAGACGTACGGGACGGACAAGGGTAAAACTTAATTCCCACGTCGCCTAAAGGCGAGGGGCATAAAAAGTTTTCCTAGATTTTCTAAATACTTACCTACAACCCTGAAGCATGCAAGTTACACTTAATGCCCATCATACTGAGGGTATAAGAAGTTTACCAAAGAAACCAAGATCTACAACTAATTCTGTTTAACCCTTTACTCCATGAATATTTATGAAAGAAATGATGACGTCACCAATATTAATCAGATTAATTTTGATAACGACACATGGACACATGAGTTTTTGGATATAGTAAAAACTGTAGAAGCATGTCTATATTATTTCATAAGCAAACAGAGCAGATCCTGATCAGATAGCTCCTATAGGAGCCGTTTGATCTGGATCTTCTCTGTTTGCAAAGGCGTATTTATGGAGGAAAGGGGTTAATACACAAGTATTTGCTTGTCACCATGTGTGATAATTGTCCGTAGAAGGGAAATCATTTGAAAGACCATTTCATACACAACACAGTAAACGAAAGATGAAAATAGCAAGCATGAAACATTGCCGAGAAAAAGAGCAAATGAAACAAGATGTGTTTGTGAAACACTATGCTATATGATAGAGCGGAGGGGCATAAAAACCGATGTTCTGACTGTATAAAATTTCGGTTTTGTTTTTATAGGGTTTTACATCGCTTTAACAGTATTTTAGACATACCACGACGTCCAGCTAATTACAGGTGGAGGAAGAATAAAACATCAAGTTGAATATAAGAATGCAAGGGGCAATAACTCAATAAAACATATACAGCGGTAATGTCACTTGGATATCCAGACTATCCCAAGGGTTTTCATCTGAAACCAGTCAGTAGTCATTGAGCAAAGTGCATTTACTCTGAAAACACTCCATAGTTTTTGACCTCCCAACTAAAAATAGGTATAAAACAACCAAGGGCAGTAACTCCACAACCACTGATGACAGAACTATGAGTCAAGTGCACTGCTATTGTACTTTTGCCCAATCAGATCATATTTGAGAATGAACAGAGACTTAACTCTTGGCACGCTAAGTAATTTTTAGTCCGCAACAATTGTCGTCTGCTTCAATTCTAAAATTAAAATTTACCTAACTTCTTTGCAAATATATGGTCAAAGTGACAAACAGTTAGGATCCTGATGAGACGCCGCATTATGCGGCGTCTCATCTGGATCCAAACTGTTTGCATAGGTAATCACGGTTTCACCGCTAGCGTGTAAAGAGTTAAGTAAAAGGTTTTATAACCTTGAGCCCTAGACAAATTTTTTTATAACAGACGGAGGAAGGGACATTATAGAGGTATAACTATAATGAATTTCATGAATAAGGTTTTGATTTGTTGCATTTCTTTTTGAGACCACTTCATTGAATAGTCACATTTTTTATTTTGGTGGAGAAATGAAAACTTTAAATATCATCTGAAATACAGTAGAACCCCTCTAATGCGACCACTTAACCCTTTCCTCCATAGATTATTTTTAGACCCAACCTCTTTTAATAAATCTACCGAAAAGGAGCATTAACTAGAGAAAAGGAATTTTTTTTAGAATTTTGTAGTTTGAAACCATTTGCAAATGCTCTATTTATCACAATGGTTTCAACAGGTGATTTTTACAGAGGCACAGACAGGCGTATTTATGGAGGAAAGGGTTAACACAATTTGCTGCTAGTCTACAAAGAGTTAAATCTATGCACACTAATGGCTAACTTGTGATTACCTATGCAAACAGTTTGGATCCAGATGAGATGCTGAGCAAACTAGGCATCTGATCCGGATCTAATCTGACTGATCTTCAGATGGTATTCATGAAAAATATTTGAAAAGAAGTCAACATAGAAAATTGTCGCAGACAATAATTTTTGCATAAACCTTTACTCCAGAAATACGCTTTTCTACGCCTTTGCAAACAGTGTAGACCCAGATCAGACGTCTCCTACAGAAGCCATCTGATCAGGGTCTGCTCTGTTTGCTTATGATATAGATATGACTCTACAGTTTCTGCCATGGCCAAATTTTCCTGTGTCCAAGTGCTATCATAAAAACATCTAATTAATATTTATGATGCAATTATTTCTTGCATGAATATTCATAGAGTGAAGGGTTTAATGAAATTACTTAACCTAGACAAAGAGTTAAACATGACGTGAGATCTGTATGGGGCCGCCAGAGGCAGCTCTTCAATTATCAAGGCAGCATTCTGTTCTATAAATCTTTGTAGATACCTTGATATAAACTTTATTCCCCCAATCTATGTTGCAATTATTGTTATCAAAAATTTTATTCATAGTTCTACTCAAGCCATACAATTACAACAAAAACAAATTTCCACAAAAAGTCGATGATACAATAAATGGATAGATGTACTGTTCACACCTAACACTTAATCAGAACACTTATGTATGTGTAACAATCACACATAAATGTATTTAGACTTGTACATGGATATACATCGTATGTATATATACACACAGAAACTATAACCCATTAACCCTGTATTCCATTAACCTATTCCCTCATATTGACGACTTTGTAAAAGTCACTTTGCGAAACCATTGTGATAAATAGAGCATTTGCTCCTATGGAGGAAAGGGTTAATATACCTTTCTACGCCTTTGCAAACAGTGTAAATCCAGATCAGACTAATTCTGTAGGAGCGGTCTGCTCTGTTTGTTAACCCTTTCCTCTATAGGCTATTTTTAGACCCAACCTCTTTGAATGAATCTACCGAAAAGGAGCATTAACTAGAGAAAAGGAAATTTTTTAGAAATTTTAGTTTGAAACCATTGTGATAAATAGAGCATTTGCTCCTATTTATCACAATGGTTTCACAAAGTGACTTTTACAGAGTCGTCAAAAGTCGTCAATATGAGGGAATGGGTTAATGATATAATGTTTATATGATTATAGTTTCTGCCATGACCAAAACTGACTGTGTCCATGTGCTATTTTATAAAAAGTCTAATCAATATTCATGATGTCATTATTTCTAACATGAATATGCAAAACAATTGGATTCAGATGAGACCACATGTGACTTAGTGCATCATCTGGTTCTAAGCTGTTTCACACAAAACATTGTTCATTGAAAAGAAATGAACGAAAAATGTACTTTTGGATTGGCAGTAGTGCAGACTTAACCCTTTCCCTCATATAAACATGTTTTCACGCATCTGCAAACAGAGTAGACCCAGATCAGACGGCTCCTATAGGAGACGTCTGCTCTGTTTGCTAATGGAATTTGATAGAACTGTTTCTTTACTTTCTAAAATGGCTACAATGTTCCATGTTCCATATTTCATTATAACCATTTTGTCCATGAATATTCTCTAGGTTCTGTTATTTTGCAATAAACAGGGAAAGCTTTAACACATTACCCCTAGTGACGCATTTTTGCACCTCTATAAAATTCCCATTTTGAACAATTGTGATAAATAGAGCATTTGCACACAATATTCTAAAACTCTCCATTGCTATAGTTAATGCTCCATTTCGGTAGATGTATTCAAAGAGGTTGGGTCTAAAAATAGCCTAAGAGAGAATGAGTTAAATCAGTCACCATTCACTTCATAATATCAGATCGGGGTCTGTACTGTTTGACATTCAACAGCTCTCGTATAATAGATCATGTAGAACATGTATGTGACCACTACTTTAAGATTTATAGTCATCTTAACCCTTTACTCCATGAATATTCATGTATCAAAATAATGACATCAAATCAGATTAACTCACTCTCATAGGCTATTTTTAGACCCAACCTCCTTGAATAAATCTACCGAAAAGGAGCATTAAACTATAGAAAAGGATAGTTTTAGAATTATGTAGTCTTGAAATCATTGTGATAAATGAAGCATTTGCTCCTATGGAGCAAATGCTCTATTTATCAAAATGGTTTCAAAATGTGAATTTTATAGAGGCGCAAACATTCTAGGGGGTAATGTGTTGTTATAACAGAACATGGTCATAGTTCATTGTCTTATGTTCATTTCAAAGTAAGTATTCTGTGACTATTCTATTCATACACATTTTTATTACAGTAATCTCAAGGCTGAGCTCTGCATTAACCCTTTCCTCCATAGGCTATTTTTTAGACCCAATCTCTTTGAATAAATCTACCCAAAAGGAGAATTTACTAGAGAAAAGGAAATATTTTAGAATTGTGCAGTTTTGAAACCATTGTGATAAATAAAGCATTCGGCTCCTGTAGGAATCCTCTGATCAGGGTCTGCTCAATTGTGATAAATAGAGCATTTGCTCCTATAGGAGCAAATGCTCTATTTATCACAATGGTTTCACAAAGTAACTTTTACAGAGTCATCAATATGAGGGAATGGGTTAAAACATTTTCAAGAATATCTTTTTATTTTATTCTCCACTAAACCCTATGTTGAGACCACTCTTTAGAATCATCTCTTCGAGGTGATTCTAAAAAGAGGACTCAACATAGGGTTTGGTGGAGAAATGATGATTTTAGTATTTGAGTATGCACCTTTATCTGTAGCTCTGGTCTCTGCTCATGCTATCTATACTACAGCTCACTGGTTATTCTATCATATACAGTTTTGAAAATGTGTTCCACAACACTGAATGCCTATCATATACAAACAACTTGGACATGTCATACAATTCATGTGTAAAATTGAGCAATAACAACGATTATAGATAATCTGCCCTACAAATTTAGTTGAGTTACATCTATAACCCAAATTCAAATTTCATTTCATATTCTAACAATCTGCAGTAGTAATTGTCATCTGCTAACATTGTCATCTGCTAAAATGATCAAAATTGTTTTTTTCTTCTTTTTCTCTATAAAAACAATTCTGTCAAGTCTGTTTCCTATTATTTAACCACATCATAAGAACATCACGTATTACTTTTATAACCAACTAACACAAAATTGAACAAACTAGAGCTATCACTAAAGGTGATGGAATACCCCCACACAGCAACCTTGATCACAAATCCAAATACCCATATTTCAAGCCAAAACTAGAGGTTTTTGTCAAAAAAACGGATGTCTCCCCTCTAATAATCCAATGGCATGAGCCATATAGGAGTTATCGTCCGGACAAAAAAGTGTGAATTCTTTTTACAAAGGGCAATAACTCCAATATTAGTGAAGCCAGAGTTATGGACATTGTGCATGACACTTCCTCTCATTATGCTCTTTCCATATATGAAGTTTCAATCAACTGGCATCAGGCATATTGAAGTTATCGTCCGGACAAAAAATTATGATATTTTTTACAAAGGGCAATAACTCCAATATTAGTGAAGCCAGAGTTATGGACCTTGTGCATGACACTTCCTCTCGTCATGATCTTTCCATATATGAAGTTTCAATCCAATGGCATGAGCCATATAGGAGTTATCGTCCGGACAAAAAAGTGTGATTTTTTTTACAAAGGGCAATAACTCCAATATTAGTGAAGCCAGAGTTATGGACCTTGTGCATGACACTTCCTCTCATTATGCTCTTTCCATATATGAAGTTTCAATCAACTGGCATCAGGCATATTGAAGTTATCGTCCGGACAAAAAGTGTGACAGACAGACGGACAGACAGACAACTCTCACGAAAACAATATGTCTCCCCCATATAAATATGGGGGGAGACATAATGACCAAAAAAATTCTCAAAGTTCAAAGGGAGATAATTCTGCAATGCTCAGCGGTATCTACATGAAAATTACACCTTTCGTGGTTATTATGTATACCAAATATAGAGTCAATGACTTTGAAACTGAAGGAGAAGTTCCCGACCCCAGCTACCCTATGATGTTCAAATGCAGACCAACTGACCGACCAACTGACACCCTGACTGCTGACAAACAGGGTGATTCCAGTATACCCCCTCAAACAAGTTTGCGGGGGTATGACAATAAATGTTACGAATGTACGAGAGATCATATGTCAAAGATGAAAAGTCCCCTTCTCTAATTTTTGTTTAACCTTCGAGGGTTTGGTGCAAAACTATTTTAACTCTTTCACAAAATGAAGGAGTTACAATAGTTTTGCACCAAGCCATCGCCTTGTAGTTCATGAATATTCCTGTAAGAAACAACGGCATCGTGAATATTTATTAGAAGAATTATTATAATGGTGTTTGGTCGTGGCAGAAACTGAAGAATCAGATCTATATGTTTCCTTAGTCAAACTGAGCAGACCCGAATCAGATGGCTCCTACAGAAGTTATCTGATCCAGATTTCTACTGTGTAAAAATATAACAAGAGGGCCATTATGGCCCTGATATCGCTCACCAGACAATCAGAGGCGTTAATACTGGTTAATAAATCGTAAATACCATTACAAAAAATCTGTTTTATCAAAATTCATAAATTCATTGTTTCTTAATATTCATCCGGTAAGGGGTTTATGACAAAGTCTGTTCAACATGGGACTTCTTAATCCTTTACTCCATGAATAGTCATGCCAGAAATAATGACATCATGAATATTAATTAAGTTTACTCTTTATAATAACACATGAACACATGAATTTTTGGCCATGGCAACTGCAGAATCACATCTATATTATGTCATAAGCAAACAGAGCAGACCCTGATCAGAAGGCTCCTATAGGAGCTGTCTGATCCAGGTCTGCTCCGTTTGCAAAGACATATATGTATTTATTGAGTAAAGGGTTAAAAAAAGTAAAGTATTTCATATGGCAAACAGTGCAGACCCCGATTAGTGGCTTCCCCAAGGAGCCTTCTTATCTCGGTCTACAAAGATTCAAAATGAGAGCTTGTTTTCCCCATTTGAATGTTAACCCATTCCCTCATATTGACGCCTTTTGATGCCTCTGCAAAAGTCACCTGTTGAAACCATTGTGATAAATAGAGCATTTGCTCCTATAGGAGCAAATGCTCTATTTATCACAATGGTTTTAACTACAAAATTCTAGAATTTTCATTTTCTCAAGTTAATGCTCCTTTTTGGTAGATTTATTCAAAGAGGTTGAACCTAAAAATAGCCTATGAGGGAATGAGTTAATGTTTGTACAAATGTCGTGCAAATAATCGTTTACATTGATAATTATGATATGTGGGCAACGCTTAAGTCTTAACCCTTTCCTCCATAAATATGCCATTCTACGCCTTTGCAAACAGAGTAGACCCAGATCAGACGGCTCCAATAGGAACCATCTGATCAGGGTCTGCTCTATTTGCTTATGACATTATATAGCTCTGATTCTATAGCCTCTACTTTCTCAAAAGATGATGTGTTAATAGGCCATTTTAAAAGAATAATCCAATTAATATCCATGATGTCATAATTTCTTACGTGAATATTCATGAAGTAAAAAGTTAATCTACTTGGTTTTCCGCTGACTTCTTGTAGTGCGATCCCAAACAAATGGGAGATTGTGTCGAGCTTCAGGTTTTCCAGTGATAACCTCCTTGAAATGTTTATCTACTAACATACCATCTCCTACATTAACCTCCTTCATATGCTTATCAACTAATACACCATCCTTTGTGGTGTTTATGCACAAGCTCTCCCCAGTATCTACTCCTAATTTTTCAGTGCTTTTTATGTCATCGGTTTCTGATGAATCGCACTTAAAGCCAACATATGACGTTGTTGAACTTGAAACTGGTGGTCCAATATCTTGACATTTCACAGGAAGCTTAGCTTGTTTTGGGGGAGTACTTTCACTGGAATGGGGAGTTGATGGATTTTCACGTTTTCTGTGTTGTGAGAACTTTTTGTGCTTATAAACAAAACTATTCTCACTCGATTGCTGTTCTTCATTACTACCAGAATTCGAGTCGACACTTTTCTGCCACATGACAGTAGCTGGCGGACTTTTCTCCAAATTCTCACTTATTTTATCATCTAGATTAAGCAATGAATTGCTCCCTACACTAGAAGAATATCCAGAATCTGAGTTTTCCACAGCAGTTTCATCCTGTTTTTCATCAACAGGCGTTGGGACCGATTTGTTTGAATCATCCCAGCTGGAATCAGGACAGACTTGAGATGTCATTGATTCGGCAGCTTGCTTCACAATGCACTGACTTGGAATAACATTAAGAGTATTAGCAGTGGGTGCTATTGAATGAGTTACTGCATTTTGCTTATTTGTGTTCAGATCAATCTGAGGACTCAACTTTGGCGGTTGTTCATGCACCAGTATATGACTATTATATAATGCAATGTTATCAAACTGCTTGTCACATTTGACACATCTGAAGCAAGCTCCTGACAAAGTCATTTTAGAATTATCTGAATTGCCTACATGAGATTCATTAATATGGACTACATAGTGCTCTTTAAGAGCTTTTTGATCAGGGAATGACAAATGACAATCAGAACACGTATATGGACCTGTCACCTTGAGGGTGTTGTGCTGCCTGCAATGCCGCTTATACGAGCCAAAGTCATTAAGTTGAAATGTTTTCCCACACTCTGGACATTCCAAACATCGTCTTTCACTAACTTCATCTTGAGCAATTTTCTTACTTTTCTCAGAGTTTTTCTCCAAAGTGTCACTTTCGTTCGGGCTCTTCCTATTAGGAGGAGACCCAGAACTACTTTTCCTGTCACAGTCTTGATTCATACTCTGCACTATGATTGCACTACTTTCCTTCATCTCTGATTTTATTACAGGTGGTGAGACGGTTTGATGAGATTGAAAATTTGATGATGCCACAGAAACCGGTACTACCGGCCCATGTAGCGCAGTTTTTGTAGCTGAAATGGTCTGAACAATTGTGTGCTCGGCACGTGGCTCAAAGCCATGTTGGTTTCTAAAATGTTTCCTAAAGCCATATGGGCTGCCGTAGGTCTGTGTACAGATTGTGCAGATCAAGTATAGAATGTCATTAGGGTCATGACCTCCTATTATGTTCTGGATTGGCTCATGTTTTGAAATAGAGTTTATGTTGCGCTTGTTATTCATATCAAAGTTTGACTGCGCTGTCGAAATGGCTGCCTGGATGGATGTTTGTACAGGCAGTGTTGATGTTTGTGGTACTGAAGGTAGGCCGTGGTTAGTGTACTGCACTTCTCCAGATCTCTGTATACTCTGCTGAGACCTGCTTTCCACTAATGGTTGTCCCATGGTAATCCCTCCTGTATACTGCGGAGAAGGCAATTTTCTGTGTTGCAGATTATACATAGTGTGTGGCGAGGGGAGTCTTTGGCTTTGAGAAGAGTAGGGCAGTGCTTGCTTGCTTTCATTTGGCGTCAATGACCTGTTCAGCTGCTGACGCACATGTTTTCCTGGAGACTCCATTGGTCCATTTAATTCCTGGCAGTATTTGTCCACACTGTTTTCTAAATGTCTGAGGAAAGTATTGGAGGGGTTTAGCTTTTTATGGCTCATGATGTGCTGAGCGCCACTGCTGTAACTTGAAGAGCGAGGTCGTTCAACATCCCTTTTTGTTTTTTTCACACTGAGATCAAGAGGGGCTTCGACAGAAGTGTCTGAGGAGTGAGATCCGGAGTCGCTTATAGCTGGGGAGCGCCTCATAAACATACCAGCATCATGGGAGGATTGCTCCTGTGAAGGCATCGATGACGGCCTGACAGGATATGGTGAATGATTACCTCCCCTGGCATGCACATCCATTCGGGGAGCGTAGTCCTCCACATGATCTACATGGCCAATTTCTCCACCTCTGTTGTGAGCAAAAGGCTTTTGAGCAGAGTTTTCTGGTAGACTTGGCCTACGACCCTGTGGGTATCCCATGCCAGGAACCAGTAGCTGACTCCCATATTCCTTTGTTGAGGTTATGGGTGGATGTTGAGGTAACAGTTTTGGCATGGTTTGGTACGCAGCAGAAGGACAAGGGGGTATTTTTGAATGTGACGGGCGCATCATGGCTTGAGATGAATCCAAATGGTGGCCCCTCATCTGTAACTGGAGATCATGAGAAACCACATAGCCAGGTACATTTGGTGAACGACGCTGAGAGTTGTACTCTTTCTTTGGATCTCTGACGTCCAGTGTCTGTCGCTGATGAGATAAGCACATAGGGCACATGCAATGAGGAGGATGATGACTGGGTCTGCCCAGCGGGCTTCGTTGTTCTTCACAACCACCAGGCTGTTGAGGCACCCCTGCTGGATGATAAGGAGCTGCAGCAATAGAGTTTCTTGTTGTGTACGACATGGGGTACATTGCACCATGCTGCTGCTGGTCTATGCTTGTCACAGTGCTATTATGATCCATTCGTGGGTAAAACCCTGGGGGCGCAACAGAATGATGATGACTGTGTACAGTTTCAGGATTATATTCCGATGAATAATGTCGACTATAGGAATAGTCTCGTCGACTGTCATCAGTCATTCGAGTATGATGATTTTCTCGTATATCCTTTGAATGTTTATGTCCATCATTACACGAAACATGCATTTGTCCTGGCGACAGCTGGGGGTGGTGCGGCCCCGGTGCACTATTTCTTGGCACTGTGTTTTGGTATCCATTATTTCTCATCATTCCTACTTCAGATTTATATGGCACATTGTGAATGTGCTTCTCTGATTTCACTTCTTTCAACTGATTTTTCACCATATCTGGTCTAAGAGAGTCGTTCACACGAATGTCTGGAATTTTCTGTGGATTCTTTGAATGATTGACTACAAGTGGTGGTGACAACAATTTATTGATCTGTAGGCCTTGAGTTATCATGTTGTTAACAAGTCCCTGGGCATTAAAATTTTCATATCCATTTCTAGTTCCTGTCACCTCTTTCTTCTTGTCAGAGTCACCAGCACAAACTTTTTCACCAAAATTAGTTTCTTCACGAAAACTTGATTCTAAAAATCTCTCTATGTGATCTTTTAACGTTATTTTCCTTTCTGGCTTAATTTTCGTAACAGATTTATCAAACTTTGGCTTCGTTAAAGATTCAGTAGCAGTGGTACTGATACTAGTTTTTGAAGCTTTAGCATCTGGCTGCATTGATTCTTGACATAACTTCAGTATGTTTGTTGAGACATTATCCTGATCAGGCACTTGTTTTAGCGAACTATCCAGAACTTTATCGATGAATGTCTGGAAAGTTGTCACTGTTTTATTATGCCTCTGGGCTTTTTCTGTTGCATTCATCTCTTTGATTAAATCTGCCATTTTCAAGGGGTTAGTTTCACTTTTCTTGTCTGACCCGTGATTTCCCTCGGATTTGATTTTCTCCTCATATGTCCTATTTTCACATTTTCCACTATTTTTGTCACCTAAGTCGACCGCAGTGTTAGCTACTTTTTTCCCACACTCACTCACTTTGTCAACAGATTCAACATCAACCACATCATCGTCTGCTTGCTTATTCATGTCAACATTTTCTCTTTCCATTTTATCTCCTTCTTTATTCTCTGTAATTTTATTGGGCGACTCTTCACGCCGAACATTATCGGTTTTAACTTTTTTATCCTCTTTACGTTGTTTATCAAAATTAGACTCTTTTACATTTAGGCAATCCTCAATGAGCATATCAATTCTTGTCTTCACACACTGTACGGCTTCCAAGGGATCTCGGGACCCTTCTGTGGACAAATTACTACTCGTTGAATCATCCTCGCCATTTGGAACACAAGCCATGTAGTTCCCCTGATCTGCGCCATTTTCACCCTCAACACTGGGTGTTGTGTTGATCTGACCCATTGTTGATGCTAGTCTGTCTTCTGAAACAGAAAAATATATGTATTAGTTACAGGTGTCCTTACACACTCAATGTTCATGTAAGAAATCACATCACAAATATTTATTAGCTGAATTTTTACATTTGTACAGTGAATCCTCATTAAATCGGAGGTGTTTGTTTCCAGACATTTTGCTGGTATACCGAGGTTGTCGTTATAAGGAGTTTAAATATGAAAAGAACCACATGGCCATTTTAAACTAGTACTAACAGGTGATCGCTTAATGCAGAACACAAGAAGTGCAAAAAGGGAGATTGATATAAGGGAGCTTTTTGCACTTCTTGTGTTCTGCATTAAGCAATCACCTGTTAGTACTAGTTTAAAATGGCCATGTGGTTCTTTTCATATTTAAACTCCTTAAGGGAGCTTTTTGCAGTTCTTGTGTTCTGCATTAAGCGATCACCTGCTAGTACCTGTTAGTACTAGTTTAAAATGGCCATGTGGTTCTTTTCATATTTAAGCTCCTTAAAGGAGCTTTTTGCACTTCTTGTGTTCTGCATTAAGCGAGCACCTGTCTTATTGGCATTGCACCTATTTAGTGATTGTTTCAAAGACGTAAAGGTAATTTTGTTTCAATGCATACCGCCGGTATACCGAGAGTACCATTGTAACGAATGCGGGTTCACTGTATAAGTTAATGTTTCAAGGAATATGTTTGCTTTGACAAAAGCTGTAGAATCAGATCTATATAATATCGAAAGCAAACTGAGCAGACCCTGATCAGACCGCTCCTACAGGAGCCATCTCATATGGTCTACTTGGTTTGCGAAGGCGTGGATTTGAATTGGGATTGATGTTTGTTCATTTGTCATCAATTCAAGACGGGGTCTACCTATGAAAACAGTCTGGGTCCAGATGGATCCACCCTGACTGACACTCGTTTACTATAATGTATAAGACACTAGTTAAAGCTCTTGTCATATTATTACAGTAAACTCGTTTAACCCTTTCCTCCATGAATATTCATGTAAGAAAATGTACTAGAACTGTCTGTACAGCTTCTACCAAACAATCCAGTGTACATATTTCATAATGAAAATACAACTTATAGAGGATCTTACATTGGTGTTCATTACAAATTGTTTTTATATTAACCCTTTCCTCCATAAATACGCCTTTCTACGCCTTTGCAAGCAGAGTAGACCTAGATCAGACGGCTCCTATAGGAGCCATCTGATCAGGGTCTGCTCTGTTTGCTTATGATATAATGTAGATATGATTATACAGCTTCTGTCATGGCCAAACATGCGCTTTTGTAACAAATTTATCTAATTAATATTAATGACATCACAATTTCATAAACAAACAGAGCAGATCCTGATTAGACGGCTGTGTGATCTGGGTCTTCTCCGTTTGCATATGTGTGAAAATTCGTTTATATGAAGGAATTTTAGGGTTAACTCTTAGAGTAGTCAGTCATTGATTCAAATCTCAACACCCATTTGTCAAACATCTCTTTTACAGAACACAGTTCAATTTCAAATTCAGCACTTGGTCACAGCTTGGTTATCTTTATGTCTGAAAAAATTATTATAAAGAATTCACACATTAACCTTTGCCTGACTGACATGTATACTTTTTGACGCCTTTACAAACAGAGTAGATCCAGATCAGACTGCTCCTGTAGGAGCCGTCTGGTCTGGATCTGCTCTATTTGCTTATGGAGTAATACAGATCCCATTCTACAGTTTCTGCCACATCCAAAATTTCGAGTATTTACATGCCATAATAAAAATTCATCTAATTAATATTCGTGATGTCTTTACTTCTCACATGAACATCCATTTGACCTTTTATTAAATTCTAGGTCGGTGACCCAAACCCTAGTCCATTTCATTTGGCATTTTGCATTAACCCATTCCCTCATAGGCTATTTCTAGATCCAACCAATTTGAATAAATCTACCGAAAACGAGCACTAACTGGAGAAAAGGAAAATCCCATCTTTATCTATAGCCCTTACAATGATTAACCCATTCCCTCATAGGCTATTTTTAGATCCAACCACTTTGAATAAATCTACCAAAAAGGAGCATCAACTAGAGAAAAGGAAAATCTTGTATTTTGTAAATTGAAACCATTGTGATATAGGAGCAAATATAGGAGTCCTTGATCCTATAGGAGCAAATGCTCTATTTATCACAATGGTTTCACAAAGTGACTTCTACAGAGTCGTCAAAAGCCGTCAATATAAGGGAAAGGGTTAACCCTTTCCCTTATGATTAACCCTTTCCCTTATATAAATGCCTTTTCACGCATTTGTAAAGAGAGTAGACCCAGATCAGACGACTCCTATTTGACATGATCTAGATCTTATTCTACAGTCCTTATCAAAGCAATATATTCCCTTAAAAAGTTTATAATACAGTAAAACCTATCTATAATGGCCACTAAATTAAATCAAGTATTCTGTGTCAAAGGCAGGTGGCTGCTTAAAGCAAGGCGAAAGTAAATCAGAACGCTCCTATAGGAGCGTTCTGTTCTATACTACTTTCACCTTGCTTTAAGCAGCCTCCTGCCCTAAATAACAGCTAATTAATACAATTTAGTGGCCGTTATAGAGAGGTTTTACTATATAATAAAATGTCATTACATGTATTACTTATATGCAAATTGAACAGGTGAAGGGTTAATCAATATGATAACGAGGTCATTGGTCATTAGTAAACATAAATCATTTATTCATGGGACATATTTACAGCAGTTCAATTTGAAACTGGTATCTTTGCGCATAAAATACTAATTTCCTTTTTTACCGTGATTGTGGTAAATTACCCATAAATTTTTTATTGTAAAAGACAAATTTAGAAAGATAACGTACAGCCAGATCAATTTGATCAAGGACTAGACTGAAGAGAACGTAGAGGCAGATCAGTTTGATCAAGGACTAGACTGAAGATATTATGCAGAACCAGATCAATTTGATCAAGGACTAGACTGAAGATAACTTACAGCCAGATCAGTTTGATCAAGGACTAGACTGAAGATAACGTAGAACCAGATCAGTTTGATCAAGGACTAGACTGAAGATAATGTAGAGCCAGATCAATTTGATCAAGGACTAGACTGCATAATGTAGAGCCAGATCAATAAATTGATCAAGGACTAGACTGAAGATAACGTAGAGCCAGATCAATTTGATCAAGGACTAGACTGAAGATAATGTAGAACCAGATCAGTTTGATCAAGGACTAGACTAAAGATAACATAGAACCAGATAAATTTGATCAAGGACTAGACTTGAAGATAATGTAGAGTCAGATCAATTTGATCAAGGACTAGACTGAAGATAACGTAGAACCAGATCAGTTTGATCAAGGACTAGACTGAAGATAATGTAGAGCCAGATCAATTTGATCAAGGACTAGACTGCATAATGTAGAGCCAGATCAATAAATTGATCAAGGACTAGACTGAAGATAACGTAGAGCCAGATCAATTTGATCAAGGACTAGACTGAAGATAATGTAGAACCAGATCAGTTTGATCAAGGACTAGACTAAAGATAACATAGAACCAGATAAATTTGATCAAGGACTAGACTTGAAGATAATGTAGAGTCAGATCAATTTGATCAAGGACTAGACCTGAAGATAACATAGAGCCAGATCAGTTTGATCAAGGACTAGACTTGAAGATAATGTAGAGTCAGATCAATTTGATCAAGGACTAGACTGAAGATAACGTAGAACCAGATCAGTTTGATCAAGGAATAGACTTGAAGATAGCGTAGAGCCAGATCAATTTAATCAAGGACTAGACTGAAGATAACGTAGAACCAGATCAGTTTGATCAAGGACTAGACTGAAGATAATGTAGAACCAGATCAGTTTGATCAAGGACTAGACTAAAGATAACGTAGATCCAGATCAATTTGATCAAGGAATAGACTTGAAGATAGCGTAGAGCCAGATCAATTTAATCAAGGACTAGACTGAAGATAACATAGAGCCAGATAAATTTGATCAAGGACTAGACTTGAAGATAATGTAGAGTCAGATCAATTTGATCAAGGACTAGACTGAAGATAACGTAGAACCAGATCAGTTTGATCAAGGAACAGACTTGAAGATAGCGTAGAGCCAGATCAATTTAATCAAGGACTAGACTGAAGATAACGTAGAGCCAGATCAATTTGATCAAGGACTAGACTAAAGATAATGTAGAACCAGATCAGTTTGATCAAGGACTAGACTAAAGATAACGTAGATCCAGATCAATTTGATCATGGACTGCACTATTTGCTTTTCCATTAGTTTCATTAACCCTTTACTCCATGAATATTCATAAAAGACATGACATCATAAATACAGGGCTGTAACAGATAACTGTGCGTACTCAAAATACTAAAATCACCATTTCTCCAGCAAACCCTATCTTGTGACCACTTGTGGTCACAACATTGGGTTTGCTGGAGAAATAGAGAAGTTATACTTGAAAAAGTGTTAATTTACGCATGCTGTCTGGAGCTCTGATGAATATTTCAATTAGATTAATTTTCAAAAATACATGAAATTTTGCCAAAGTAGAAACTGTAGAATCAGATCTATATTATTCCATAAGCAAACAGAGTAGACCCTGATCCTATAGGAGCTGTCTGATCTGGGTCTACTCTATTTACAAAGGGAAGATAGGCATATTTATGGAGTAAAGCGTTAAAGTTACAGGACTGTGCCAGTCTGACCTATTCAACTTTACAAAGCATAAAGAAGATTTAACCATTTAATTACCCTATTAACGCATTACCTCATAGGCTATTTTTAGATAAACCTCTTTGAATAAATCTACCGAAAAGGAGCATTAACTAGAGAAAAGGAAATTTTTAGAATTTTGTAGTTTGAAACCATTGTGATAAATAAAGCATTTGCTCCTGTATCACAATGGTTTCAACAGGTGAGTTTTACAGAGGCATAGAAAGGTATATTTATTGAGGAAAGGGTTAATATGCCTTTCTACGCAAACAGAGTAGGTACATGTTGTTGGCATTTTTGTTTGCTGCATAATTTGGATCCTTGGGACATCATTTGCTACGTATTTCATCTCTTTCCTTGATAACCCTAGTTGCCTTTTTTAAATCTTTGATAATAGAGTAGATCCAGACCAGGAAGATACAAGGCGCATGCTTGGTTTGCTTATATCATACAGATTTAATTTTTTTCAGTGTATTGCTATTGTAACCATGTTACATGCACAATATTGAAATCTATCTATCTATCTATCTATCTATCTATCTATCTATATCAGGGTTCTTGCGAGGGCGAGAAATTGGGTCATTTTCCCCATCAAAATGAGAAATGTCCCCATATTTTTACTGTCAGTGGGACAAATGTCTCAAAAATGTCAGTTCTTACCAGAATAGTCCAAAGTAGACTGATCAGATTGAGATCAAATCAAACTGTAAATATGATTAGAGAAAATATTCACATGTTAAGGAAATCAGTCATAGATCCACAGATTCATAAACATAGCATTTTCTCAATGAATAATGGTTAAAAAAATATGTTCACACTTGTCGGTGTCTCACATATTTTGAAAATGTCCCTACTTTCTGTCAATGGAACACATGTCTCAAACATTTTCAATCCTCACTAGAACCCTGTATATAATCTATCTATCTATCTATCTATCTATATAATCTATCTATTTATCTATCTATCTATATAATCTATCTATCTATCTATCTATATAATCTATCTATCTATCTATCTATCTATCTATCTATATAATCTATCTATCTATCTATCTATCTATCTATCTATCTTATCTATCTATCTATCTATCTATATAATCTATCTATCTATCTATCTATCTATCTATCTATCTATCTATATCTATCTATCTTCTATCTATCTATCTATCTATCTATCTATCTATCTATCTATCTATCTATCTATCTTCCTAAACATATATAATGACATTTTAATGTAGTAATACTCATTATTTCTTGCATAAATATTTATGGTGTAAAGGGTTACAGATATATTTCCATTCTCAGCCATTTTACCATCATCATCGATATTAACAGTCATGATACATGCAGGTACAATTCCAGAAAAATGTTTTTTTACTCCTTGAAAAACTCCCACCATGCTCTGCCAATCATAAATCAACCCACACTACAAACAATGATATAACTAACAAAACATTACCACATCCTGCTATGTTGTCACATAATTCCCCTTGACATTACAGTAAAAACTGACCTAGCCCTTTACTCCATGAATATTCATTTAACCCTTCCCCCCCCCCCCCCCATTAGGCTATTTTAAGACCCAACCTCTTTGAATTAATCTACCCAAAAGGAGCATTAACTAGAGAAAAGGAAAATTTCAGAATTTTGTAGTTCTGAAACCATTGTGATAAATAGAGCATTTGCTCCTAAGGAGCAAATGCTCTATTTATCACAGTGGTTTCAAAAAGTGATTTTTACAGAGGCGTAGAAAGGCGTATTTATGGAGGAAAGGGTTAAGACAGGTTCTACTGGATTCGTTACCAGCTTTACCTACCAATGTAGACTTATCCTCTATACCAGCTTTACCTACCAATGTAGACTTATCCTCTATACCAGCTTTACCTACCAATGTAGACTTATCCTCTATACCAGCTTTACCTATCAATGTAGACTTATCCTCTATAAGATTCAGAGGTCCAGATAAGATGTGTAAATGTAACCAGTTTAAAGAATAACTTTATTATTTCTCCATCAAACCCTAAACTGTGACCACTCTTTAGAATAGTCTCGAAGAGACAATTCTAAACAGTGGTCACAGTATAGGGTTTGGTGGAAAATTGACGATTTTAGTATTTGGGTACACACCTTTATCTGTAGCTCTGAGATTTCTCCTAGATTAGATAATCAATGATGAGACACAGAGCTTACTGGCTGGTTTGTCTAAATCCAAACTAGTGGTTTACTTATACAAATAATGTGGTGTAGACATGCAAAGTGTTAACCCTTTCCCTGTTGAATATTTATGTAAGAAACTATGACATCATGGATATTTATCAGCTTCACTTCTATACACTGGCATAATTAATAATGTACGCAGGAATTTCTCGTATTCGTAGCTGTAATTCCATAAGCAACCAGAGCAGACCCAGATCAAATAACTCCTACAAGAGCAGTTCGACCTTGGTCTACTCTGTTTGCAAAGGCGTGACAAAGAATTTGTATGGGTTAACCGAGTCAGTGATTTAAGTGGGTTTTCAAGTGTTAATTTTTGTACCCGGATGTTCAGCAAAAGGGAGTTTTTCATCATAGCATGACATTTCTGAGTAGGCTAGCTTAAGTAACTGCAATCTATTTTGATGACAGCACTTTTGAAACAAACAACACTCTCTACTAGATTATAAGTATTAACTGTAACTCGTTGCATACTAGCAGCAAACTTCCAATGACTTATGCAAACTGTGTGCATCCAGATAGAGACCATGTCGACTAAAATGCCTTTGTGGTCTAACCAAGATAAATGTGCACCTATAACCCATTCCCTCATATTGACGCCTTTTGACGCCTCTGCAAATGTCACCAGTTGAAATCATTGTGTTAATTAGAGCATTTGCTCCTATAGGAGCAAATGCTCTATTTATCACAATGGTTTCAAATTACAGAATTCTTAAATTATCCTTTTCTCTAGTTAATGCTCCTTTTCGTTAGATTAATTCAAAGTGATTGGGTCTAAAAATAGCCTATGAGGTAATGTGTGAACCAATAATTGTAAGCAAAGAGTGCACTGCTATTTGTAAATAGTGTTCATCCAGATTAACTCCATAAAAATGCCTTTCTATGCTATTGCAGACAAGAGTACGTAGACCCAGATTAGACAGCTCCTGTCTAGGGGGCCATCTGACCAGGATCTGCTCTGCTATTGATATTCTACGGTGTCTACTATGGCCAAAAAGCCTGTGTCCATGATGTGCTATTTTAACCCTTTCCTCCATAGGCTATTTTTAGACTCAACCTTTTTGAATGAATCTACCCAAAAGGAGCATTTACTAGGGAAAAGCAAAATTTTTAGAATCTTGTAGTTTGAAACCATTGTGATAAATAGGCATTTGCTCCTATAGGATTTCAAGAAGTAGTTATTACAGAGGCGTAGAAAGGCGTATTTATGGAGGAAAGGGTTAGCAATTAATCTAATTAATATTTATGATGTCATTATTTCTTGCATGAATATTCATGGATTAAAGTGTTAATTAATTAAGTAACTCAACATCCCTTCTGGGTCAAAACAGTTTACAAATACTATCAAAGATGTGGAAAAGAGTTCCCCCAAGTAGATTTTTGAAGCACAATAAAAATATACTAAAACAACTGCCATAATATTGCCTTATGTAAACTTTGTTGTCTGCTTCCATTTTCTTTGTCTTTTCTTTCTTTTTGTTTAAAACCCAAATTTTCTAAACTGTTGATTGTTTGCTGTTTGTAAATATAGCTAAACACTTTACTCTTTCACAGACAATGACGGATGGATTATGTTTTCTAAAAGAAATTAGAAGAGAATTAAACAATGAAAATTGCAGCAGACGACAAATTTTACAGAAAATAAATAGCAGCGAAAGAGTAAATGCTGGTTTATAAATATAAAACATGTAGCTACAAAAGTAAGGATGGGTGAAATTACATTCGTTAACACACCTTAAAATGTCACTACTGTTTATTGCATATGTGTATACAGTAAAACCCCTCTTAAATTAGACATTAAATTTGGTATAAATATCGGTTTTGGAGACAGGTGGCAGTTTATCATGCATTTTGCATTAACCCTTTCCCTCATATAAACATGTTTTCACGCATTTGCAAACAGAGCAGACCCAGATCAGACGACCCTATTGGAGCCGTCTGATCAGGGTCTGTCTGTTTGCTACTGGATAAACCATCTGTCTAAAAGAATCTTAAAATTCTTCTCCAGTAGAATTCCAGTTTAGAGATGTTTTACTGTACACGGCTGAAAGTATCATCAGTTCTTAATCCATAGTCATTGGAACGGAACTGGAAAAAGTCCAGACTCACAATAGACCATCAGCTATACAGAGAACAGTGTGCCAAAGTCAACAGGCTACTAATTAAGTCAAAGATTGATTTTTACTCAGAGAAAGTTGAAGCATGCCAGGCAGACTCAAAAAGTCTTTTCAGAGTCACTAAGCATCTGCTAGGTTCAACTAGTGACATCTCATTGCCTAAGACTTCGTCCTCGAAGCATCTTGCACAAGAATTCAGTGACTTTTTCGTTGACAAAGTGGACAAAATACGTGCTGATATTGCATCAGGCACTGTATCCAGTGCGCCGACTGACACTGAGATGCAGCATTCAACAAACGTATTAGAAAAGTTTGCTACAGCTACAGTAGAAGAAGTAGGACAGATCATTAAGGCATCCCCCTGTAAGTCTTGCGAACTGGATCCAATACCTACATGGCTATTAAAGTCATGCCTTGATGAACTCCTACCGATTTTGACAAACATTGTAAACTCCTCTTTAGACAATGCCTATGTTCCAAAAAGTTTCAAAAGGTCACATGTCAGACCTATTTTAAAGAAACCGGATCTCGATTCAAATGAACTTAAGAATTATAGGCCTATATCAAATCTGCCATTTGTCTCCAAAGTGTTAGAAAAAGTGGTTGACAAACGCATTGAGTCCCACCTGAACTCAAACAATCTACATGAGCACTATCAATCAGCATACCGAAAGCATCACTCAACAGAGACTGCTCTTCTGAAAGTTCAGAATGACATCCTTCAATCCCTAGATAAAGATGAAACAACAGTTCTGGTGATGCTTGACTTATCGGCTGCATTTGACACTATCGATCACGAAACATTGCTAAAGCGCCTTGAAAAAGACTTCGGAATCATTGGGAAACCCCTTGAGTGGATGACCTCCTATCTAAATGACCGCTATCAAATAGTGTCAGTAGATGGGGAGTTGTCCACCCCAGTTAATATGAAATATAGCGTGCCACAGGGATCGGTCCTTGGACCGAAAAACTACATCATGTACACAAAACCTGTCGGCTCAATCTGCAGAAACCATGGGCTAAAGCACCATTTTTATGCCGATGACTCGCAATTATACCTGTCCTTCAAGCCCAAAGACATTTCCTGTCAACAAGAAGCTTTATCACGAGTTGAGATCTGTCTCAACGAAATAGTCTCTTGGATGCACCAGAACATGCTGAAGCTCAATACTGACAAAACTGAGGTCATCCTGTTTCATGCAAGAAACACAGTAGTACCTGAAGACATTCATGTGCAAGTAGGCCCCTCTAAGATCAAACCGTCTTTGTGTATAAAGAATCTCGGTACATGGCTCGATTCACAAATGGGTATGGCATCACACATCAATTCGGTGTGTAGGTCTAGTTATGCACAGCTCCGACGAATAGGTCATATAAGAAAGTACCTCTCACCTGATGCTACCAAGACTTTGGTGAACTCTCTGGTTACATCAAAAATAGACTACTGCAACTCATTGCTGCATGGAATTTCAAAAAACACACTGCAGAAACTTCAAAGAGTTCAAAACACAGCAGCCCGCATCATAACCAGGACACCTCGATATGATCATATCACGCCTGTTTTGAGAGAACTTCATTGGCTTCCGGTTCAACATCGCATTGAATTCAAAATTCTGACACTTACGTATAAAGCCATGCACAATGAATCCGCCAAGTACATTGTCGACATGCTTGACGTGTATCGGCCCCGCAGAGAATTAAGGTCAGCAAGTAGCTCCTTGTCGTTGGTTGTACCAAAAAGTCGTAAGGTAAAATACGGTGAGAGAAGTTTCATGAATGCAGCTCCAAAACTCTGGAATGCTCTGCCATCAGGCATTAGAGATGCAAGCTCACTGGCATGTTTCAAAAGATCTCTGAAAACACATTTCTTCAACATGTACTACTAGGACAGTTTAGGAAAAGTAGCTTATAATCATCAATTCTCATACCTTACGGTTCCTCTGCCATTGCAGCCCTTGGGATATGCTGTAGGAATCAATCTCTCATTGACCGAATAGATAATCATGTGGTTCCTACCGGTTAGTGATTTCATATTTATTGTATATCATATTTATTGTATATATATTGCTTATAATTCACCGACTTGGTATAAATAATCATGTGGTTCCTACCAGTTGGTGATTTTATACTTATTGTATATTTATTGCATATCTTTCATTGACTGGGTGGATAATCATGTGGTTCCTACCGGTTAGTGGTTATACATTTATTGTATATCTATTCCATATCTTTCATTGACCGTGTGGATAATCATGTGGTTCCTACCGGTTAGTGATTTTATATTTATTGTATATATATTGCATACATTTCATTGACTGGATGGACGATCATGCCGTTCCTTCCGGTTTATGATTTCATATCTATTGTATATCTTTTGTATATCCTTCACTAACCCTCCGGCTAGTGACTTTTATATTTATTGCATATCTATTGTAAATCTTTCATTGTCTGGATAGATAATCATGCGGTTCGTTCCGATTATTGATTTCATCCATGTACAGCGCTTTTGAACGCACATATCCCGTGTGAAAAGAGCGCTATATAAATGTGGTATTATAATAATAATAATAATAATAAGAAAATTATGACATCATGAATATTTATTAGCTGAGGTTTTATACATGTGACTCTAGCCCTAGCGGTTTCAGAGATACACATGACACAAAGTTTGTCTAATTTTATATTAAGTCATCCTGGGCAATAACTCAACAAATATCAGGGGGAGACAATTCGAAAGTCCCACGTGCACAACAACTCATGCTGGTCAACAGTCTTGTGAAGTTTGGCGAATCTAGCCCTAGCGGTTTCAGATACGCATCGCACAAAGTAAAGTTTGTCTAATTTTTAGTCATCAGGGGCAATAACTCCGAAGTTATCATAGGGAGACAATTCAAAAACCCCAGGTGCACAACAACTTATGCTGGTGAACATTCCTGTGAAGTATGGTGACTCCAGCCCTACTGGTTTCAGAGATAACGTGCGGCACAATGTTCAACTAATTTGAAGTTATCATATCAGGGGCAGTAACTCAACAATTATCAGGGGGAGGCAATTCAAAAACACCAGGTGCACAACAACTCATGCTAGTTAACATTCCTGTGAAGTTTGATGAGCATAGCCCTACTGGTTTCAGAGAATTTTAGGCCGTGACACAAGTTTGTGACAGACAGACGGACGGACGGACGGACAACTCTGGCAAAAACAATGTCTCCCCATATATGGGGGAGACATAAATAGCTTAATTAAGTGCAAGAGTAATGCTGAAGGTTCCTACAGGATCTCTCTGCAATACTTTTACACTTCAATACGTAGTCAAATATCTGCAAATGTCAAAGATTCTACTATAGTATTTTATTTTGACGACTTTGGACAGTTTTCAAGGACATTTATGAAAATTTTCAAGTACTTTTTATGGACTTTTCAGGATTTTCCAAAATTTAAGCACTTTTCAAGCACTGATTTATGTTTCAAGCACTTTTCAAGGCAACCCCTGAAATTCAAGGAGTTTTCAAGGCTGTGCGAACCGATGCCAAAGAGCACTTATTCGATATCAGAGATTTGATTTTCAACACATTGATCCCATGCAAAGAATACTGCAGCGTCTGCAACACTTTGATTTATAATGCTGCATGACCACAGGAATATTTGCCCATGGCATACACTGTAGAATCATTATTTTATCTATATTATTTCATAAGCAAACACCTCTTACAGGAACCATCTGATCTGGGTCTACCTTATTTGCGAAGGCATATTTATGGAGTAAAGGGTTAAAAAGGCCATATGCAAATAGTACGGACTCAAATCAGAGGGTCTCCTGATGGAACCCTCCAATCCGTGTCTGCATGGTTTGTTGAAACCATCTGTGCAATATGCCATGCTCCCTCAGTAGAAAAACGGGGTTAACCCTTACTATGCGCGACCCGAGTCACTAATGCCATTTGCATACAGTGTAGACCCAGATGATAGCATCCTCTAGGAGTCCTCTTATCAGAGTCTGCACTGTTTGTCATGTTACGCTTTTCTTGAGGAAAAACCCTAAATAAGCTTTACCTGTTTGAATTTAAGAATAGTCCATTTGACAATTCAGCGTAAAAAGGGTTATCCCTTTCCCTTATGTAAGTGCATTTTGACGCATCTGAAAACAGAGTAGACCCAGATCAGACGGCTCCTATAGGATCTGTCTGATCAAGGTCTGCTCTGTTTGTTCATGGTATTATGGTATATATAGATCTGATTCTACAGCTTCTGCCTGACACAAAATGTCCTGTGTTCATAATTTTTATGCAATTATAAAAAATATTTTATTAATATTCATGACGTCATTATTTCTTACATTAATATACAACAGGGAAAGGGTTAAGCTATTACAGTACCACCCGTTTAAAAGATTGACAATAAAGACTTGTTGGGAAATGTTTTACGCAGTTACAGGTATTTTATGTAGGTCCTCCCTTACCAAACACAAACCTACTTATTGTAATAGCATTACCGCTTTTTATAAATTATTGACTGTCCCATTACATTTGTATATTGTCCACCTTTTTAGCCTTTTCAAACTTAAGCAAACATTTTCAAAAAAGAACTGTTCGAAATTGCTAAAAGTGGTCTATAAGTTCTGAAAATAAACCATGAATAGAATAATCTAAATAGCGTGATTTCTTTCAACTATTTTCAACGTAATTATTATATTGAACTCTTTCACGGAAGAAGTGAGTTTACGATTAACTATACACAGTTTGGATCCAGATAAGAAGTCAAGAAACTTAGCATTTCATTAGGATCTATCCAATTTGACGCTCCCAAAGCATTTTTTGAAAATCTGAATGAAAACTAACTTTAACAGCTTAAAGTAGGCCAAACTTTTGCAGATGGAAGTAGTTTAACATGATAAAAGTTCTTATTCTGCCATCAAAAGATCACTAACAAAAGCCATCCTGAAGCCCTATATATTGGCTCACCTTGTTCAATGCCAACGTAGAATTCAATGTCGGTCATTATATAGAGCTTTAAATCTATTGTCATTCAGTCGGACAGAAAACATTTCAAGTTCAAGTTCTATCATATTTCCAATCTTTCAGGCTTTGTATTCTGAATAGCTAAAGTGCAATCTTTTGTCATTAGTGAGCAAAGGACAGCTTGACCACAACATCTGTAAACAGTTTGGATCCAGATATCCTAAGTAATTCTGTGTCCCTGTATTAAACAATCTCCGAGTATATTTCTAGATAAAAAATGGGGAAAAAATGAAATTGAAAATACAGTGTATAATTGCCAAGCATGATAAAGATATAAGTAGGGTAATCCGATAGCAATGAATTGACCTCAGACCCAATCGTCCCCCCCTGGGTAGAATTAAGTTCACAAGTTCTGGGCCCATGCTTATAAAGCTTCTAGTTGAGTCTGAGATCGTTGTCAAGCTTTTGATTGGTCAGATTTGAGCCAAAGGCTCAAATCTGACCAATCAAAAGCTTGAGAACTCAAATCTGACCAATCAAAAGCCTGAGAACGAAATTATAATTTAGAATGACAAACACTACAGACCTGTCTGATTTAGATCTACACATTTTTAACCCATTCCCTCATATTGACGCCTTTGTAAATGTAAAATGTCACTTTTGAAACCATTGTGATAAATAGATCATTTGCTCCATAGGAGCAAATGCTCCATTTATCATAATGGTTTCTAAACTACACAATTCTAAAGTTTTCCTTTTCTCTAGTAAATTTAATGCTCCTTTTTTGGCAGATTTTTTCAAAAAGTTAGGATCTAACAGGAGCCGCGTGCGGCGCCAACACTCGTCTGATTTGGTGCTTGTCAAGCTAAATTAAGATTTTTTGAAAACGATAACGGACCATAACTCCAAAATTTTGAAATCAAGAGTTATGCTTCTTATGTAGGGGCCTTCCCCTCAATGAGATCTATTGACCAATGAAGTTTCATGTTGATACCTCTTATACTTTGAGTAATGAGCTATATTAAAGTTTTTGCACGCCGACGACTACGACTACGACCCAGTGATCACAATAGCTCGACTTTTCTTCGAAACAGACGAGCTAAAAATAGCTTATGAAGTAATGGGTTAAGGCAATTTCATCCAATTGATCTGGCTCCAAATAATTATTTACTAGTAATAAACCAAGAACTAACAATTTGACGAAAGATCAGCCCTTTGAATGCATGAAATTTGAAAACAGTGTAGACTCGATCAGAATATGCACTATTTACATACTATTCTCTAGGAGCCATCTGATCTGGGTCTAATCTGTTTACAAATGCGTGAAAATGCATTTATACAAGGGAAAAGGTTAACAATTAAAAGATCTGTGATACAGTAAAACCTCTCTATAACGGCCATTAAATTACATCAATCATTTTGTGTTAAAGACAGGTGGCTTCTTAAAGCAAGGTGAAAGTAAAACAGAATGCTCCTATAGGAGCGTTCTGTTGTACTTTCACCTTGCTTTAAGCAGTCACCTGCCCTAAAAACAAACTAATTATCACAATTTAGTGGCCGTTATAGAGAGGTTTTACTGTAATTACAACAGTTACTGTACGACCACAAATTCTACACAATATCACATACAAAGGTCATAAGAAATATGTTGTACCTAATGTACCAGGTCATTCGTTAAAATCTTAAATATTTATCAACACAAAGTATACAATTTGTCATTTCATATATCTGGAGTCTTGACACACACCTGGTTAGTAGGCCAAATATTTTATAACCCATTCCCTAGGCCTCAGGGGCTATTTTTAGACCCAACCTCCTTGAATAAAGCTACCAAAATGAGCTTTAACTATCCTGATGAGACAGGGAGTGATCCTGATCCTGATCCTAATGAGACAGAGAGTGATCCTGATGAGACAGAGTTATCATGATGAGACA
The DNA here is from genome assembly GCA_963576725.1 of Azorinus chamasolen. Classification (NCBI taxonomy): domain Eukaryota; kingdom Metazoa; phylum Mollusca; class Bivalvia; order Cardiida; family Solecurtidae; genus Azorinus; species Azorinus chamasolen. The sequence goes on from OY755248.1 coordinate 76,239,492, forward strand.
GGGAGTGATCCTGATGAGACAGGGAATGATCCTGATGAGACAGGGAGTGATTCTGATGAGACAGGGAATGATCCTGATGAGACAGGGAGTGATTCTGATGAGACAGGGAGTGATCCTGATAAGACAAGGAGTGATCCTGATGAGACAGGGAGTGATTCTGATGAGACAGGGAGTGATCCTGATGAGACAAGGAGTGATCCTGATGAGACAAGGAGTGATCCTGATGAGACAGGGAGTGATTCTGATGAGACAGGGAGTGATTCTGATGAGACAGGGAGTGATCCTGATGAGACAGGGAGTGATCCTGATGAGACAGAGTTATCATGTTGAGACAGGGAGTGATCTGATGAGACGGAGTGATCCTGATGAGACAAGGAGTGATCCTGATTAGACAGGGAGTGATTCTGATGAGACAGGGAGTGATCCTGATGAGACAGGGAGTGATCCTGATGAGACAAGGAGTGATCCTGATTAGACTGAGTGATCTGAGGAGACAGGGAGTGATTTGATGAGACAAGGAGTGATCCTGATTAGACAGGGAGTGATCCTGATTAGACGGAGTGATCCTGATGAGACAAGGAGTGATCCTGATGAGACAAGGAGTTATCCTGATGAGACAGGGAGTGATCCTGATGAGAGGGAGTGATCCTAATGAGACAAGGAGTGATCCTCATGAGACAGGGATAGATCCTGATGAGACAGGGAGTGATCCTGATCCTGATGAGACAAGGAGTGATCCTGATCCTGATGAGACAAGGAGTGATCTGATGAGACACAGGGAGTGATCTGATGAGACCAGGAGTTATCCTGATGAGACAGGGAGACTTACTTAAATAGTCTCATCAGAATCAGCGCTGTTTTCAAAATCAAGTCAAGCTGTGCTTAGTCGGATAAAGGTAAATTTTGTACTTCCAAAATTCCCGCATTTCTAATTATTTTTCAAGATCTTTCAAATTCTACAATCAAATATTTTCTAAATTTGTGTTACAATAAGACAGATGGTAACTCAGCATCACATCGTTCTGCAATCCAACTGTTTACAAAAAGCCTTAATGATTTTTCATTACTAGCATGCAAGGAGTAAATATGTGCACAGGCTGCGCTTGTTGTCGTGCATGTGTGCATGAATGCAATTGATTTCCGATAAACCTACATCAAGTGCAAAAAAGGTACACAGATGCAAGCTGATACTTTATAGAAAATCCATACTGAGACTAGATATCCAATAACTGTCAGACATGTATGGTATGTGTACTGCATTTGATGCTGCTCCAGACAAAAAACTTGCACATTGTTGAAGATGTGACTACAGATCTGTCACAATCCCTTATTTCTCAGCCAAACCCTGTCTTGCCGCTACTCATTAGAATTGCCTTGGAGTAGCCATTCTAATGAGTAGCAGCAAGATTGGGTTTGGTGGAGAGCTACAGACAAAGGTGCGTACCCAAATACAGTAGAACCCCTCTAATGCGACCACACTTAAATAACCATAGCTGTCTTTAAAAGCAGGTGGTTGCTTAATGCAGGATGAAAGTAATGCAGAAAGCTCCCATAGGAGCTTTCAGCATTACTTTCATCCTGCATTAAGCTACCACCTGCCTCTGCCAGACAGAATTATACCCCTTTTTGGTGGTCGCATTAGAGGGGTTTTACTGAACTAAAATTGTCATTTCTCCACCAAACCCTATAATGTGACCACTCTTTAGAATCGTCTCGTCCAACGATTCTAAAGAGTGGTCACAGTATAGGGTTTGGTGGAGACATAAAGAAGATAATATTCTTCAAAATGTTTACGCATCTTACCAGAACCTCTGTCATTACTTCATTTTGAATTTCTAAATATGTCTCTAATATACAGCTTTTTATAAATATCTTCCTAAGATGATTCCTAGCTGCAGATTTGTGATATCTTAATCCTATCAAACCAACATGACACTCGCTGTATTTTTTAGAAAAACCAGAAAATTGTGTCTGTAAGACACAGCGATGCCCCCGTGATGGTGCTTGACAATGAAAAAACTGGGACAACCAACTGCACGTACAAGCCTGACACACAGACAGACAGATAGACAGACAGTTGCAAACATAATGCCCCCTGACTATCATCAACTATATCATATTTTTTATGAAAAAATAACAGAAGAATGTGATAAAACTTTTCAGAATTGTAGAATACAACAAATTTTGTTCACTACAGAGCAAAAAGCCAACCCAATTTTCGAGAATTGCAGCAGACGACAATTTCAGCAGATAACTATGTCTTAGCACGCTAAGAGTTAAAGACATTTTAGGTTGTTGCAAAAATCAATAGCTGAGCAACCATGTTCTATCATATTATCCAGTAACTGTAGCAAACCAATATGGCTGCCTACTTAATGTTAAGCTCAAAGCCAGTTTAACCCATAACCCATTCCCTCATATTGACGACATTTGACAACTCTGTAAAAGTCACTTTGTGAAACCATTGTAATAAATAGAGCATTTGCTCCTGTAGGAGCAAATGCTCTATTTATCACAATAGTTTCAAACTACAAATTCTAAAATTTTACTTTTCTTTAGTTAATGCTACTTTTCTGTAGATTTATTCAAAGAGGTTGGGTCTAAAAATAGCCTATGATTTGTTTGTATATTTGTGTTAATTAACGTCCGTTTCTGCTCACTATGGGCTAATTGGACGCCCCAGAGAGAGGGGAGAGGATACAGAGAAACCCGGGCGCGATACCCTACTCTTATTATCGACTGAGTTTCTCTGGTTCTTTTAGATGCCCAGTGTAAAGCACTGATACATCGGACCTCGGTTTATAGGCCTATCATGAGGTAATGGGTTAAGCTGCTGAATAATTAAGACTTGCTCCTCCTTTTCTGAATATTTATACAAAAACATCATTCCTGCCCTTTTCAATATTAATTAAACAATCTAGAAAAAGTGTGCCCATAGGACATGAATGCCCCCCCCCCCCCCCCCACACACACCACAAGCAATATTGTCTCTAAATCATTTTTTTTCAAAATATGATCTATAGTCAAGAAAACTTTCAAAATCCCACATCTCTGATAAATCTAGTTGCAGCAAACACTCACTTCTTTAAGAACATCTTCATATCACATTAATCATCTGTGAAAGTTTAAAGTATACCCTCCTATTGGTGTAAGGAATTTTGCGGGTCGTACAGACATACATACAGATGGACAGGTTAACATATATACATAGGTACCGACAGACAAGAGTAAGGCTATATGTCTCCCACCTTGTGGGGAGATTAAAACATTCTCAGAAATTAATGTTTGGATGGACGGACTGGCTGATATATGTAGGGATGGACTAAGGAGCAAGAGAAAGGCTACACGCCTTCAACCTTGTCACAGCTGTGGCAGGCATGAGCACAGCTACACAACTCCCACCTTGTCACAGCTGTGGCAGGCATGAGCACGGCTACACGCCTCCCACCTTGTCACAGTTGTGGCAGGCATGAGCATGGCTACACGCCTCCCACCTTGTCACAGTTGTGGCAGGCAGCTACACACCTCCCTCCTTGTCACAGTTGAGGCACGATCATGACAAATTAGTTGAACAAATCAAAGCAAGGCTACACGCCTCCCACCTTGTCACATGTACAGTTGTGGCATGCAGCTGCTACACAGTTCCCATCTTGTCACAGTTGTGGCAGGCATGACAAATTAGTTGAACAAATCAGAGCAAGGCTACAAGCTTCCCACCTTGTCAAAGTTGTTGCAGGCTCATGACAAATTAGTTGAACAAACCTTTCACTGCCAGTGGCAAATCTCTGATCACATTGCTAACAGATAGAACCTGTAGCTTATTGCAGGGTAAAAGTAATGCAAAATGTTCCTATAGGAGCTTTCTGTATTACTTTTGCCCTGCATTGAGCTACCACCTGCCTTACAGACTCACAATTAGACCTCTTTTAGATGGCCGCTCTGTTCAGCCAGAGTGTCAATCAGATTGAACTCTTATCAAGATTAAAACTGTTTGCATACAGTAAAACCTCTGTATAACGACCACTAAATTACATCAAGTATTTTGTGTTAAAGGCAGGTGGCTGCTTAAAGCAAGGTGAGAGTAAAACAGAACGCTCCTATAGGAGCGTTCTGTTTTACTTTCACCTTGCTTTAAGCAACCACCTGCCTTACATACCAACTAATTTACACAACTTAGTGGCCTTTATAGAGAGGTTTTACTGTAGGTACCAGATAATTTACAACTTCACCACAATCATAAACATGCAAAAACACTTTGTGGTTCTTAATGATATGCAGACCCAGATGTCACTGATGGAGCAGTACAAAGGCTTGGTGCAAAACTATTGTAACTCCTTCACAAAGTGAAACCCTTCACTCCATGAATATTCATGTAAGAGATATAATGACATCATACATATACATTAAATTAGTTGTTATAATAGCTCAAGGACACAGGACTTTTGGCCATTATAGATACTATATAAACATATCTATATTATACAATAAGCAAACAGAGCAGACCATGATCAGACGGCTCCTATAGGAGCCGTCTGATCTGGGTCTACTCTGTTTGCAAAGGCGTAGAAAGGCGTATTTATGGAGTTAATGTTTAAATTAGTTGTTATAATATCTCAAGGACATTTTTGGCCATGTGGCAGACACTATATTATCTATATATCTATATTATACCATATGCAAACAGAGCAGACCCTGATCAGACAGCTCCTATAGGAGCCATCTGATCTTCATGGGTCTACTCTGTTTGCAAAGGCGTAGAAAGGCGTATTTATGGATTAAAGGGTCAACTCTGAATTAACCTACTTCTCGGCATTAGCATGCATGATTTTCCTTCCCACCCACTCGCCACCAGCACAAACTCAAATACATGCTTTGAAACAGTCACATGCTGCTTTTAATCCAATTCTTAAATCCTTCCGATAATCATAATTGATTATAGCACAATCGTTATCAAGAAAAGAAAATCAAAATCACCTATTCTCATATCAAAACTTCAATGATGCTTCTCAAGTACATGTATTTAACATATTTCCACGGCAACAAGTTTTAACTACTACTTCAATGTCAGGAGAAATATTAAGATTTCAGTGCTGTCACATGACAAGTAAATATGTCGTCTGCAACAGTTAGCTTGAAAACATCATACGCACATTACCATTTAGTCTGCGTTAGCTCACCAGCCTTATAATGCGGTTTCCTCACTACGAATGAATAGGAAATATTTGTCAATTCATGATCACGACAATAACCGCCTTGTATTGGATCAATCCCAGTCTATTTTGGTCGGGTATGACTTTTTTGTACAGTGTGTAACACAATAGCTTTTCTGGACTGTATTCAATATCGTTACAAAAGCTCGTAAAGCCTCGTACAATTTCAATGAATAGGTATTTCACGGCTGACAAAGTACAGAAATTATTTACCGTTCAGTGCAGACTATATTGAATAAACATATAATGTAATATTTTCAAGGGCTTAAGGGGTAAGATTGCATACAAGCTGAGATGTGCCAAAAGACAAGCTTTTTAGCCCTACTTTTAAAGATTAACACATTTTCAAAACGGAAAATTCTGTCGTAGCCAATAGTCAAGCCCATTCAACATGAGAGGCTAAAATTTGAGGAGATTACTGTAAAAAAAAACACATCCTGATCTAAGGACTCGCAATAAAAGAATGATCTAGATATTCACTGTAACACAATAAATCAACCAGTGTATTCTCCATAATTATGAGATCTAGGTCAATAGATATGTGACCATGAATAACCGAGACAAGACATGATAAAGTTCCAATAAGAACAAGAACATTAAATTTTGTCCTCATGCTCATTTACATATGATTAAATTCCTTGTGGTACACGTGGGTACTACATGATATGTCAAGAGTTGAATGCAAAACTATTGTAATTTTAATCTATGGGGCTAACTCATAATGTCACAGAGCAAAAGATAAAGATGCATACCGAGGGCTTGGTGCAAAACTATTCTAACTCCTTCACTTTGTGAAGGAGTTAGAATAGTTTTGCACCAAGCCCTCGATACTCAAATACCAAAAGTGTCCTTTCTCCACCAAAACCTATGTTGTGACCACTCTTTAGAATCGTCTCGGAGAGACGATTCTAAAGAGTGGTTACAAAATAGGGTTTTGTAGAGAAATAAAGAATTTATCCTTGAAAATGTTTTAATTTATGCATCTTATCTGGACCTCTATTGGGCAAACTCATAATGACCTATATAAACAGTCTGGATCCAGATGACACATCAAGTAATTCGGTGTCGCCGCGTCGTGAGTGAGCAAGATCTAAATTGTTTGACATTCTCAAAGTGTGTTTAACCCTTTCCCTGTTGAATATTTATGTAAGAAATAATGACATCATGAATATTTATTAGTTGAATTATAATAATGTTTAATGTTTCAAGGGAACTTTATGCTATGACAAAAACTGTAGAATTAGATATATATCATGTTATAAGCAAACAGAGCAGACTCTGATCAGACAGTTCCTAATATGGTAATTACTATGCAAATGCGTGAAAAGTCATTTGTATAAGGAAAGGGTAAATTCCATTAGCAAACAGAGCAGATCCTCATCATATGGGTCCTATAAGAGAATTCTGATCTGGGTCTACACTGCAAATGCCTGAAAAGGCGTTTATATGAAGGAAACCGCTAACCCTTACTCTATAAATACAGCTTTCTACGCCTTTGCAAACAGAGTAGACCCAGATCAGACGGCTCCTATATATAGGAGTCAAATCTGATCATGGGTCTGGAGCGGTGATCTAGTGGTAATGCGCTTGCCTACCAATCCGGAGGTCGGGGTTCAAAACCCAGTCCGCTTGGAAAATTTCAGAGATGCTTTTCTGTGTCTCCCACCCACACAAAGTCTGAGAAAAACTGCCTGTGAAGCTTTAAGTGCCCGAAAAGTAGTCAATAGCCCACATTGACTTGTGACACGGTTTGTCACAGTGAGTCCAAAAGAGCATAGCCCGATTGGAAAAGAGATGTGTGTGTGATAAGTGATGAGTAGATTCCACCAGCATATGAAGAGGCAGCTTATCCGAACATGAGTGTGAAAGCACTCGGGGAGGCATGACTAGGAAGGACAACTCGGACAGAAAGCCGTGGAAATGAAAATCACGAGTAACCATGTATGAGGAGGCAAGGAATGAGTATGACCAGGTGAGCCGGCAGAGTGATAATTTTTTTTAATGTGAGCGACTGGCGAAACTCGAGCATGAATACGCCTCAGACAGGGGAAGAAAAAAAATCTGATCAGGGTCTGCTCCGTTTGCTTATGATATAATATTGATATGATTCTACAGTTTCTGCCTAGGCTAAAAATTCATGTGTCCATGTGCTATAATAACAATTTGATCTAATTAATATTCATGACATCATTATTTCTTATATGAATATTCATGGAGGAAAGGGTTAATGAGTAAGTCAGCCTTCTGTCTGAATCTACATTGTGTGCCAAGATTTTCATGAAATAAATCTATACTAAACAATGAGTTATCTGTCCTTCTAGCTTAGTTTTCCTTTTTTTTTTCAACTTTCGTCAATATTATAACTCTTTGCATGCTAAGTAATTTCTCGTCTGCAACAATTGCCGTCTGCTTCTATTCTTAACATAAACTTTCTCTCATTTTTTTGCAAAAATAAGATCAAGATGACAAACAGTTTGGATCCTGATGAGACCCCGCATTAAGCAGCGTCTCATCTGGATCCAAACTGTTGCATAGGTAATCAGTTTCGTCGCTAGCGTGCAAAGAGTTAATTCGTTACTCAGTAAATATTCATGTAAGAAATAATGACACCATGAATATTCATTAGTCTTTAGATTAATACAGGAACATTTGGCCATTACAGAAACTGTAGAATCAAATCTATATCATTCCGTAAGCAAATAGAGTAGACCCTGATTAGACAGCTCCTACAGGAGCCGTCTGATCTGGGTCTACCCTGTTTGCAAAGGTGTTGAGAAAGGCGTATTTATGATTGAAAGGGTCAATTTACTGGTTGAACTTGCTATAAAAAGTTATTTTTAGCAACAAGTACACACCCTGCAAAAAATCAAGAGTTTTCATTGCCTAAATCTATTCACCCATTCCCTCATATTGACGCCTCTGTAAAAGTCACTTTTATAAAAAACAAATAGTGCAGACCCAGATCAACGGCTCATGAAGTATTGTGACAGACAAACAAAAAGTGCAGACCCAGATCAACGGCTTATGAAGTATTGTGACAGACGAACAAACAGTGCAGACCCAGATCAACGACTCATGAAGTATTGCGACAAACAAATAGTGCAGACCCAGATCAAAGGCTCATAAAGTATTGTGACAGACAAACAAATAGTGTAGACCCAGATCAACGACTCATGAAGTATTGCGACAGACAAACAAACAGTGCAGACCCAAATCAACGACTCATGAAGTATTGCGACAGACAAACAAACAGTGCAGACCCAGATCAACGGTTCATGAAGTATTGTGACAGACAAACAAACAGTGCAGACCCAGATCAACGACTCATGAAGTATTGTGACAGACAAACAAACAGTGCAGACCCAGATCAACGACTCATAAAGTATTGCGACAGACAAACAAACAGTGCAGACCCAGATCAACGACTCATGAAGTATTGTGACAAACAAATAGTGCAGACCCAGATCAATGGCTCATAAAATATTGTGACAAACAAATAGTGCAGACCCAGATCAACGACTCATGAAGTATTGCGACAGACAAACAAACAGTGCAGACCCAGATCAACGACTCATGAAGTATTGCGACAGACAAACAAACAGTGCAGACCCAGATCAACAGCCATTTTATCGGAGTTAACTATATGTCAGTTTAATTTCTGTTAACCCATTCATCCATAGGCTATTTTTAGACCCAACCTCTTTTAACAAATCTATCGAAAAGGAGCATTTACTAGAGAAAAGGAACATGGTAGAATTTTGTAGCTTGAAACCATTGTGATAAATACAGAATTTGCTCCTAAAGGAGCAAATGCTCTATTTATCACAACTGTTTCAACAGGTGATATTTATAGAGGCATAGAAAGGAGTATTTATGGAGGAAAGGGTTAAAATGGTGCCAATAAAATTATTCAGCTATACAAAGCAGCAGACAGTGATAATTAGGGTATAATTATCATTCCATAACAGATCTCCTGATAAGATGCTTAAATTGAAATATTTTCACGTGTAACTTTATTTCTCCACCAAACCCTATGTTGTGACCACTCTTTAGAATCGTCTCGAAGAGATTATTCTAAACAGTGGTCACAACATAGGGTTTGGTGGAGAAATGACGATTTTAGTATTTGAGTATGCATCGTTATCTGTAGCTCTGTCCATAAGCAAAGGAGAGTAGACCCTGCATGACCAGACAACTCCTATAGGATCTGTTTGACTAGGGTGTTGACTCGGGTCTACTCTGTCTGCACAAGAAATATGCACTTCTTTGGGTCAAACAGTTTGGATCCTGATGAGACACCAACATAGAAAAGATCTTCAAAACTGGGTGCAAAGTGTTGAATTAATTAACCCTTAGCCCATTACCTCATAGGCTATTTTTAGACCCATTATCTCATAGGTTATTTTTAGATCCAACCTCCAAATAAATTTACCCGAAAAGGAGCATTAACTAGAGAAAAGGAAATGTTTTGAATTTTGTAGTTTGAAACCATTGTGATAAATAGAGCATTGCTCTATTTACCACAATGGTTTCACAAAGTGACTTTTACATAGGTGTCAAAAGGTGTCCAAAGGCGTCAATATGAGGGAATGGGTTTAGCTCACAAGAGCCCTCTGATCTGGGTTAACTCTGAGCCATCTGAGCTGGGTCAACTCTGTTTGCAAAGATGTTAAAAGGTGTCTCTTTCAATAAAAGGGTTAAGGACTTTTAACCCATTCCTCCTTTGAATTAATCAACCCAAAAGGAGCATTTACTAGAGAAAAGTAAAATTTAGAATTTTGTAGTTTGAAACCATATGCATTGTGATAAATATTTATCACAATGGTTTCAAGAAGTGGTTATTACAGAGGTGTAGAAAGGCATATTTATGGAGGAAAGGGTTAAAACATGAAAAGAATGAGGTGACCGAGGTGACACTGTATAGTGCAAGGCAAGCCAAACCCCAATGATTTATGAACTCCATACGTTCCCTACCAACCAGTATTACGACATAATGTCTCATATCAACAAAAGTGCACTATTTCATCATGTAGGACCAAATAAAGATCTTTACAAACCTATTGTAAATAAACTTGATCAAATTGACATAATAGTTTCAATCTATGGCAGTCTCAACTATGCCTTAGCACAGCCTATTCAATGCCTCCATAATACGGTCTATTCATTCTATTGAATGGCTGGTGAATTGGCAGTAAATTAATCCTCCGAACACCAAGTAACATTCCTCTAAAAAACAAACTTGTCCGCTTCAACTCTAAAAATTCATTTTCTCTCCATTTCTTTTCAGATATCTGATCTAAATGTCAAACAGTCTGGATCCTGGTCAGATGCCAAATTTACCAGCGTCTCATCGGGATTAATACTGTGTGCAAAGACAGCCGCACAATCACCGATAGTGCAGAAGGATTAACCTTTACAAAAACCTTTGAACACACTCAGCAGGGCAGAAAACTAGGCCATCTTGGGACACTATAGCTTCAACCCATACAAAAGGACAAGGCACAGACGTAAACAATATCATTTGATAAAATCAACAACAGCTGTATCAAAGTCAAGGTCGAGGATTGCATGATGTACACCTGGTTTAATCTTAGTCATATGTGTCTACTTTCCTTTACTTATCCAACAAATGACAAACACTACCTTCTCAAGAAAAGAAATGCTATATCCCATCTATTTATTTGGACAAGTTCATTTGCCAACATAGGTAAAGAAAATGTTACGCCCGATATAGGTACAGAGAAGTAAGCCCGTAAACATTACGTTGGCAAAGTGCCCAAGGATTTATGGAAAAATGATTTTGATTAAAGGCAATGCCCTAGTTGTCATTCAACCGAAGACTGGCTGGTTGGGAAGTTAATGCAGACCAAGACTTGACTTAATCAGTATAATGTTGGTTCACTAACTTGTTCTCAGGATCAAATAAAGCTTAACAAGAGGGCATTGATGGTCCTATATATATAGCTCACCTGGTTAATAGACCAAATCTTTCATGTACATGTACGAAAACTGAATATGACACTACCATTTGAAAGAGGATCACCTGAAAATAATTCCTCAGAAATTTGGTGGAAATCCATCAGTTAACCCTTTCCTCCATAAATACGCCTTTCTACGCCTCTGTAAAAGTCACTTCTTGAAACCATTGTGATAAAATAGAGCATTTGCTCTATTTATCACAATGGTTTCTATACTACACAATTATAACATTTTCCTTTTCTCATTAAATAGTAAATGCTCCTTATCTGTAGATTCATTAAAAAAAGGTTGGGTCTAAAGATTATTAGCCTATGAAGGAAAGGGTTAAAACATTTTCTAAATTCCTGTCATCTACTTATGAAGAGGACTGAAACAACTTATAAAACCTGATACAGGGTCACCTACTGATCATATCAGTCTCACATTTGGTGAAAATCCAGTCGGTTATTTAGGTGGTGTTGTCAACTTTCATTGAATTATGTTGAAAACTGTAGAAGTCAACCCTTTCCTTCATATAAATGTGTTTTCACTCAGTTGCAAACAGAGAAGACCCAGATCAGACGGCTCCTAAAGGAGCCGTCTGATCAGGGTCTGCTCTGTTTGCTAATGGAATTTGATAGATCTGTTTCTTTACTTTTTAAAATGGCTATGATGCTCTACCTTGCATATTTTATTGTAACTATTTTGTCGAATATTCAGTAGGTATACTATATAAATTTGAAATAAATATAGAACAGGGAAAGGGTTAACTCCACAAACTTTATCGTCTAGCAACACACATAGTACAAGTCCAGGGGCAAATAACTCCTGTATGAATTGTTAGATACTGAAAAGAATTATGTTATGCGCATTTACAGTTCAAAGAGACCATGGGTACAAACATTCATTGAAATCTTATGAAAATTGGAGAAGTACATGTAGTTTGCACCACAAATCCAGTTACCCCGCCCGACTGACCAGCCACAAGGGTTATTCTAGTTACCCCGCCTGACTGACCAGCCACAAGGGTTATTCCAGTTACCCTGCCTGACTGACCAGCCACAAGGGTTATTCCAGTTACCCTGCCTGACTGACCAACCACAAGGATTATTCTATTTACCCCGCCTGACTGACCAGCCACAAGGAAAGTTATTCCAGTTACCCTGACTGACTGACCAGCCACAAGGATTATTGCAGTTTATAACCTGCCTGACTGACCAGCCACAAGGGTTATTCCAGTTACCCTGCCTGACTGACCAGCCACAAGGGTTATTCCAGTTACCCTGCCTGACTGACCAGCCACAAGGGTTATTCCAGTTACCCTGCCTGACTGACCAGCCACAAGGGTTATTCCAGTTACCCCGTCTGACTGACCAGCCACAAGGAAACTTATTCCAGTTACCCCGCCTGAATGACCAGCCACAAGGAAAGTTATTCCAGTTACCCTGACTGACTGACCAGCCACAAGGGTTATTATAGTTACACCCCCAAACTGACCTGCCACAAGGGTTATTCTAGTAACCCTGCCTGACTGACCAGCCACAAGGGTTATTCCAGTTACCCTGCCTGACTGACCAGCCACAAGGGTTATTCCAGTTACCCTGCCTGACTGACCAGCCACAAGGGTTATTCCAGTTACCCCGACTGACTAACCAGCCACAAGGAACGTTATTCCAGTTACCCTGCCTGACTGACCAGCCACAAGGGTTATTCCAGTTACCCCGCCTGACTGACCAGCCACAAGGGTTATTCCAGTTACCCTGCCTGACTGACCAACCACAAGGGTTATTCCAGTTACCCCGCCTGACTGACCAGCCACAAGGAATGTTATTCCAGTTAACCCGCCTGACTGACCAGCCACAAGGGTTATTCCAGTTACCCTGCCTGACTGACCAGCCACAAGGGTTATTCCAGTTACCCCGCCTGACTGACCAGCCACAAGGGTTATTCTAGTTACCCTGCCTGACTGACCAGCCACAAGGGTTATTCCAGTTACCCTGCCTGACTGACCAGCCACAAGGGTTATTCCAGTTACCCTGCCTGACTGACCAGCTACAAGGATTATTCCAGTTACCCTGCCTGACTGACCAGCCACAAGGGTTATTCCAGTTACCCCGCCTGACTGACCAGCCACAAGGGTTATTCCAGTTACCCTGCCTGACTGACCATCCACAAAAGGGTTATTCCAGTTACCCTGACTGACTGACCAGCCACAAGGGTTATTGCAGTTTACAACCCTGCCTGACTGACCAGCCACAAGGGTTATTGCAGTTACCCCGCCTGACTGACCAGCCACAAGGGTTATTCCAGTCACCCGCCTGACTGACCAGCCACAAAAGGGTTATTCCAGTTACCCGGCCGGACTGACCAGCTACAAGGGCTATTCTAGTTCACCGCCTGACTGACCAGCCACAAGTGTTATTCCAGTATATCCACTCAAATATGATATAGAATTTTCTGAAATTGTTACTGTTTTATTTTATTATTTTTTTTAAATCTGTTTTTTTTTTTTTTAACATCCCCTAATTATGTAACTTAATAGGACCAACACCGTATTTGTGCGGACTATAACCGTATTATATTGCAGCTTTGATCCAATATTAAAAACACTATCTCAATCCCAACTAAGTGATTGTTGTATGCAATTCTAGAATTTATATTTTTTAAATTTCTCTTCAAAACTGGATGTCAAACAATTAACACTGTATCAATTTACAGAAATAGAAGACCTATATTATCTTCAACTTGTCACTAACATTTTTCCAATACCTACTGAATATTCATGCATGAAAGAGTTAGAATGGAATATGGACATTTGTAATCATTTTGGAAAGTAAAGAGACAGATCTTTCAATATCCACTAGCAAGCAGAGCAGATCCGGATCAGACGGTTCCTATAGGAGACGTCTGATCTGGGTCTACTCTGTTTGGAAATGCGTGAAAACATGTTTATATGAAGGAAAGGGTTAACCCTTTCCCTGTAGTGTCCAATATTCATGTAAGAAATAGTGACATATACTTTATACTGTAATTTTTTTCAAGTGAATTGTTTGTTTTGACAAAAACTGTAGAATCATATCTATATCATATCAAAAGCAATGAGAGCAGATCCTGAATTGATGGCTCCTATGAATACTCTATTTGCAAATGCGTGGAAAGGAATTTATATGTTTAAGACATACAGTTTAACCCTTTCCTCCATAAATACACCTTTCTACGCCTCTGTAAAAGTCACTTTATGAAACCATTGTGATAAATAGAGCATTTGCTCCTATAGGAGCAAATGCCCTATTTATCACAATGGTTTCAAACCACAAAATTCTAAAATATTCCTTTTCTCTAGTTAATGCTCCTTTTCGGTAGATTTATTTAAAGTGCTTGGATCTAAAAATAGCCGATGGAGGAAAGGGTTAATGCTGGTCAAAAGTAATGCTGAAAGCTCCTACAGAAGCTCCTAGATCAGACATCAGATGACTCGAACCTCTGTTACATCTCGAAGTAATTTGTTAGTCCCTTGAAGTTCGAGATATCGAAGTTCAGCTGTATGTGGAGTTCCAACAATGCTGTGGTTATTACAGCCAAGGTTGAATTTCTGGGACGCCTTTTCATTACCAGCTCCTGAACAAGTACAATTATAATATCCCACCTCTTGGGAATATAGCAACTGTGACTGTTCAAACATGGAAATATGCACGAATAAAGTTTTACCATAGACAAGGCAGATTACTGCAACACTTTAACCCATTACCTCATAGGCTATTTTTAGATACAACATCTTTGAATAAATCTACCGAAAAGGAGCATTAACTAGAGAAAAGGAACTTTTTTTAGAATTTTGTAGTTTGAAACTATTGTGATAAAGAGAGCATTTGCTCCTATAGGAGCAAATGCTCTATTTATCACAATGGTTTCACAAAGTGACTACTACAGAGTCGTCAAAAGTCGTCAATATGAGGGAATGGGTTAACCCTTTCCCTGTTTAAGATTTATTCAAGATATTTCCACCTCCTCATGATTATTCATGGACAGAATCAATAAAATGGAACATGCAATTATTATTTTTTCAATGTTGTGGAAACTGCATAACCAGATCTATAATTTTCCAAAAGCAAACAGAGCAGACCCTGATCAGACGGCTATACTACAGGAGCCCTCTGATCTGGGTCTACTCTGTTTGCAAATGCGTGAAAAGGTATGTATAAGTGGAATGGGTTAAACAAATCCATCGTGAAAATAGAGACCAGAGTCGGAGCAGACATCAATTAACCCATTACCTCATAGGTTATTTTTAGATCCAATCACTTTGAATAAATCTACACAAAAGGAGCATTAACTAGAGAAAAGGACAACTTAAGAATTTTGTAGTATGAAACCATTGTGACAAAACCTATTTATCACAATGGTTTCAACAGGTGACTTTTGCAGAGGCAATTCAAATAAGAGTTAAGGGTTAAAGCAGAACAAGGGTTACCTCTTTGCAGGCTAGTGGCAAACAGTTTGGACCCAGATCTAAACTGTTTGACACTTTGACTGCATAATTATCTAAAAAGAGAAATTACGGAGAATTTTTACCGTAAGCAGACAACAATGTTTGAAGAAGACAATTACTTAGCACCTAAAGAGTCGAACCCTTTTCCTGTTGAAAATTTATGCCTGAATTGATCACTTCATGAATATTCATCAACTTATAAAGTTTGTAAAATTTTAAAATGTAATTATTGGTTTAGGCAAATCCAGTTAGATCATCCCTATATAATTTCATAACAAATAGAGACAACCCTAGCAGGATCGGCGGGATCTGGGTCTACTTTGTTAGCAAAGGCGTGAAAAAGCGTTCATATGAGGGAAAGGGTTAATAACCTGATGTATGTATACATTGTCCACCTATTGTACACACAAACGGTACTAAATCTAAACTCTTTGCACGCTAGCGGCGAAACTGTGATTTCCTATGCAAACCAGTTTTGCATAATGCGGCGTCTCATCAGGATCCAAACTGTTTGTCATCTCGACCATATTTGTGCAAAAAAAAATAGAGAAAGTTTACTTTAAAAGCAGACGACAATTGTTGCAGACGAGAAATTACTTAGCGTGCAAAGAGTTAAAGTACATACTGGTTTCATACAGGCCTAGTGAACTAAGTCATACACACCAACCATTGCAAACAGTTTCAAATCAAACGAAAGTGGCTCGATAACTTGGCATTTCTGCGCCATAAATACAAAACAAAAACAGAGTACAATGTAATGTGATGAGTTAGTCAGCATCTAGATCCAAGCTGTGACAAAACCGTCAGTCTGGTGGTGCTATCTAGATCCAAGCTGTGACAAAACCGTCAGTCTGGTGGTGCTATCTAGATCCAAGCTGTGACGAAACTGTCAGTCAGGCCAGGTGCTTAGCGTGATTAAGGTTAATCGGATATTGCCAATGGCCAAGAGGTAACCACCCGGGTAAACTGCACTTTAAACCCTTTCTCTGCAACTCAACTTTTGTCCACAAAATATGTCTCCAGCTCAACGTCTGCTTCTATTTTATTTCCAAAAGAAACTTCCCAGTCAGAGTGATAAGAGACATTGTCACCTGTACTCTTGTCTTCCTTTGCTTGAATCTTTTTTTTGCAATGACAGAATTATTCACTCTGACAAATCGGTATACAGAAATAGAAATCTGTTGAAAGACTAATTTGACAAAGTGGCATGATCTACCATTGACCAACAACAGAGTCCATTGAGTATGAAAGGGTAAAACATCTTGACAAGATATTTGAGCAGCAGAGCGTGCAGATCCTCAGTAGCCCCAACCCCTTGATCTGGGTCTATGCTGATCACGTGTACCAAAAAACTTTTCTCCATTCAACCTAGGTTAAATCTAATGGTGCCATTTTTCTGTCCTGCTCTTGGAACGCATTGTCTTTCGGAATTTCGTAAATATTTTATTTTCTGTTCTTATATACATTACAATGCAGGGGTTAAGTGGTTTCCATATAAGTGCATGTGTACTCAGAGTCAGTCTCAGTAGGCTTAATCTAACCCTTTACTCCATGAATACACAGGTGAGAAATAATGTCCTCATCAATATTAAACTGATTAATTTTTATAATAGCAGATGGACACAGGAACGTTTAACCCTTTCCTCCATAAATACGCCTTTCTACTCCTCTTTAATAACCACTTCTTGAAACCATTGTGGTAAATAGAGCAAATGCTCTGCTTGTCACAATGGTTTCAAACTACAAAATTCTAAAAAATTTCCTTTTCTCTAGTAAATGCTCCTTTTGGGTAGATTCATTCAAAGAGGCTGGGTCTAAAAATAGCCTATGAGGGAATGGGATAACCATGACAGAAACTGTAGAACATATCTATATTACATTATAACCAAACAGAGCATTCCCATGGGAGCTGTCTGATCTGGGTCTACTCTGTTGGCAAAGGCCGTCCTACAGGAGCCGTCTAATCTTAGTCTACTCTGTTGGCAAAGGCCGTCCTACAGGTGCTGTCTAATCTTAGTCTACTCTGTTGGCAAAGGCCGTCCTACAGGAGCTGTCTAATCTTAGTCTACTCTGTTGGCAAATAAATGGAGTAAAGGGTTAAATGCTCACAGCAAATCGGTTCTGAAGATTTAACAATTTTTCAGTTTTAAAGACATTTGTTTCTTTCAAAGTCACGATCAGTGTGAAAGTTAAACAATTAAACCCTTACAACGCTGAATTTTCAAAAATTCAAAACAGGTCAAGCTTATGGTGAATATTTACGGATTTTTCAAAAGAAAAGTGTAGCACGACAAACAGTGCAGACTCTGATGAGAGGGCTCCTCTAGGAGCCCTCTCATCTGGATCTACACTGTTTGCAAAGGAAAATAGTGACTTGTGTCCCACATAGTAAGGGTTAAACTTCTTGGAAGGGGAAACATAATTTTGTCACTATAAACAAACTAGCTGGATGCACATACATGCAACAGCCATTGGTACAAATATGTACAAGCACGCTCGACAGTGGACAATTGCCCTATATGCGACCATACAGCTCAAGATTATAATTAAGTTACAGTGCTTGTTTAGCAAACATTGGAATCTGTTATTTACCTGCTGACTTCAGCTCAGAATCTCATCAACATTGCATCACCATCAAAAGTAATGTTTTCCAACTGCCTGTCAATCCTGAAAATAAAAATAAACAAAAATAAGCATGAGTTTACTATCTGTATCCCCGACCTGGACCTGCGGTTATAAAACATTATCGGTATTCCCGACCTGGACCTGCAGTTATAAAACATTATCGGTATTGTATTCCCGACCTGGACCTGTGGTTATAAAACATTATCGGTATTCCCGACCTGGACATGTGGTTATAAAACATTATCGGTATCTCCGACCTGGACCTGCGGTGATAAAACATTTTGCCTGAGTCAGAGTTCACTCTAAAGCATCAGATTTTGAGTGAAATTCAAAATCTGAACAATCGGATCCAAATTGGAAAGATAGAGCAAGAGATAAAGGTGCATACACACAGACAAAAATCGAGGGCTTGGTGCAAAACTATTCTAACTCCTTCACTTTGTGAAGGAGTTAGAATAGTTTTGCACCAAGCCCTCGAAATGGTCCAATGTTCACCAAACCCTATATTATGACCACTCTTTAGAATCGTCTCTTTCACAAGAGCACCACATGTGGGTAACAATGCTCGTCTGTCGAGACATTTTAAGTTTTTATTTTCTAAGTCCATAAAAGGGCTTAACTTTGTAAAAAAAAATCCTTACAGAGTTATGACCCTTAATCAGCTTGTAGCCCTTGTGATGGTGAACAAGTGTGTGAAGTTTCGTAAGATTTGCATGAATAGTAAAGAAGAAATAGCCAACTTAATGTTTCCTGACAACGACAACGACTATGAAGACAATGACAAGGACAATGCTGGAGTAACCTCAATACACGTAGCTCATACTTTTTTCTTTGAAAAATAAACGAGCTAATTAATAAATTCGGAACCACCAATAAATCATCCTGTCATATAGTTCCAAAATAATCGGCACTCTGAAAAAAAGTGGAATGAAACTCTTGAGAACTGATTAGTGGCAGAAATCCCTATTTCGATTTGAATTCTTAATAAATTTGATGTAGCTCGCATTTTCTGACATCAAATTTTGTACAGCCTGCTGGAGGCTGATCAATAGCAAAGGAACTCTTTGAATGTAATATAAAAAAAAATGATCGACTGCTACATCTCTCAAAATTAGTTTTTCTCTCATGTCTCTTTTAAAACCCTTTCCTCCATAGGCTATTTTTAGACCTAACCTCTTTAAATAAATCTACCCAAAAGGAGCATTTACTAGAGAAAAGTTAAATTTTAGAATTTTGTAGTTTGAAACCATTGTGATAAATAGAGCATTTACTCCTACAGGAGAATTGAAGCAGACGACAATTGATGCAGACGAAAAATTATTTAGCGTGCAAAGAGTTAATTTTATTTTGAAACTCTTAATTCTTTCCTTCATATATAAACACCTTTTCACGCATTTGCAAACAGAGCACAGAGTAGCCCCAGATCAGAAAGCTCCTATTAGGAGCCGTCTAATCAGGGTCTGCTCTGTTTGCTTATGACATGATCTAGATTTGAATCAGCAGTTTTTGTCAGAGCAAAAAAATCCCATGACAATTCTATGTTATAAAATTCAACTAATAAATATTCATGATGTCATTTTTTCTTACATGAATATTGACACAGGTTAAAGGTTTAATCTGAAAGGAAGCTGTTAGCAAATTACCTTCAGGTAGAGTTAGAAGAATAATACGTAAAGCAGTTTCATTATCTTCTGTTAATTGTTTTTCTAATTCAGGAGAAGTTCTTGGTCCAGATTCAAGACAATGACGAAGATTTATAATCATACTTTCACCTATTCATCATTGACTTCACAGATGCACAGTTTCACATCCTAGCAATTCCGATTCCACTGATTCTTCAATGGTAAAAACTCATCTATTCATTAGGTATATCCCCTCTAAACCAGACATTAAACCATTACCTCATAGGCTATTTTTAGATAGTACCTTTTTGAATAGATCTACCGAAAAGGAGCATTAATTAGAGAAAAGGACATTTTTTAGAATTTTGTAGTTTGAAACCATTGTGATAAATAGAGCATTTGCTCCTATAGGAGCAAATGCTCTATTTATCACAATGGTTTCACAAAGTGACTTTTATAGAGTTGTCAATATGAGGGAATGGGTTAAAACTAATATCAAAATCTGATCAGCCAGGTGGAAGCTTAAATGCAGGTTGAAAGTCATGCAGAAATTAAGCTCCATAAGTAAGCTCCATAAATAGCTTTCTGCATGACTTTAATCCTGCTTTAAGCAGTCACCTGCCTACAAAATACCTAAATCATTGTTCTTTAACCCTTTACTCCATGAATATTTATGTAAGAAATAATCACATCATGAATATTAATTAGATTTATTGTTATAATTTCACATGGACACAAGAATTGTTTGCCACAGCAGAAACTAGAATCATATCTAAATTATATCATAAGCAGACCTTAATCAGCCACCTGCCTAAAAGTATCTAAAAAAAAATTTCGGAGGGGTTTTACTGTAATGTTATTCTGTTATAAGAAACAAGTGAATACAATGTCATTATATATATAAGCTATACCAGATAGACTAACATCATATATATCCAAGATATTCCACAGTTTCCACTCATATCTAAGATAATAATTCTATAAGCAAACAGAGCAGCCACTGATCAGACATGGGATCTGGGTCTACTCTTGCAAAACTGACCAAAGACTGCTCTATGGAGTAAAGAGTTAACCCATTCCCTCATAGGCTATTTTTAGATCCAACCACTTTTAAAAAATCTACTGAAAAGGAGCATTAACTAGAGAAAAGGAACTTGTTTGGAATTTTGCAATTTGAAACCATTGTGATAAATAGAGCATTTGCTCCTATAGGAGCAAATGCTCTATTTATCACAATGGTTTCAACAGGTGACTATTGCAGAGGCGTAGAAAGGCGTAAAGAGTTAATGCTGACTCAATCATGCTGGTACGTACAGTGTAATCTTCTCATGAATTTTATAGACATGATGTCATGTTCATCCGTAGGAAAATACACATCCTTTACTACAAATCCTTATACATGCTACCAGTATCAACCCTTTGCATGTTACAGTTGTCTGCATAACTTCTCTGCTTCATTTCTGACAATTCATTTTTCTTCTTCCAAAAAATATAATCAGCATGCTAAACAGTTTCGATGTTGATGACACAGAATTACACGGTGCCTGGTCTCGATCCATAACTGTTTGCACAGATCATCACTAATTCACCCATAGAATTGGAAGAACGAAAATATCACTGTGGGCGTTTTTGTGTTTTTGTGGTTACGAACAGATGAGTTTAACCTTCAGTAACTCGAGATGATGATCGTTCTGCACTTAGGATCTACCTTCCTGCACAATATTACCCGACTTCAAACACTTAGCTTAACACATAGCATGCTTTAGGCTATATTGCTCTCTTTAACTCTTTCAAAGCTGAGTTTTCAGAGTGGAAGAGCCTATCAGCGTAACCCTTTCCCTTATATAAACGTGTTTTCACGCATTTGCAAACAGAGTAGACCCAGATCAGATGGCTCCTGTAGGAGCCGTCTGATCAGGGTCTGCTCTGTTTGCTGATGGAATTTAAAAGATGTTTCCTTGCTTTCTAAAATGTCTACAATTTTCCACCCTTCGATATTTCTTTATAACTATTTTGTTAATGAATATTCAATTGGTATTGAAATTTGGCCTAAATACAGAGTTTTCAGAGTGGAACAGCCCATCAGCGTTTAACTATAAAGTCCACGTAGTATGAAAGGTGTGCACGTGCTAGAGGATTTAGAATGACAAACAATGTAGACTCAGATCAGAGGGCTCCTCTAGGAACCTCTTTTCTGGGTCTACATTGTTTGCCAATGACAATGACTTTTTGTTACTCTGGTTGAAATAGCCCATCAGCATTTAGAGGACTTTGAATGGTAAACAGTGCAGACCCTGATCATGAGGGTTGCTTATGTAGTGGTCCTCTGATCTGGGTCTACACTGTTTACAAATTACAGTACATTCAAAGGGTTAACTCTGGACAGCAGCAGTGAAATTCTGTTTACCTCTGAAAAAATTAATTTGTTATTACAGTCAAACTTCACTAGGTCGAGGTCGCAAAATTTCAAGCCTGACCTCGACCGAGTGAGGGTGCTCGAGCAAGTGAATTTCATCTGAAATTGTCAATATTTGATTACCTACAAAGTCAAAATACGATACTACAACATGAAATAGTGATTGTGTTCAATACTCGTTCAATCCTTTTAAATTTTTCAATTGCTTGTGTTTTGATGTTGGTTATCAATTACATGATCTGTTTCTATACCATTACTTACTATAAATCCTTTTGCTCAGTAAATTTGTGCTTGTAAACCCAAATTTCATGTGTTTTGCGCCTTTCCCTTTACTTACATCAATGAGGCATGTTTGTGTATGTGACTGTGTTGTTTCACTTTCTCGGTAGGATCAAGTTTCAGAATTTTTAAATTAAACGAATTTTTGTATGCAAGTTCACATTCAAAAATATTTTCTAGTAATAGGCAAACTCAAATAATATTTACTCGTAAGCAAACATCATTTAACGTGTTCATGATCGGACAGGCTTTGATCTTTATCCTGCAATTATTCCATTTAAAGGTTTGATCAATTTCAATTCATAATTGTCTCTTTCAACAATTAAATTTATGATTACCTCTTTAAACTATTTCTATGTATAATGCTTCTCTCTTTGAACAATTTCTATTTATGAAATTTCTATTTGTGATTACGTAGCTCTTTGAACAATTTCTATTTATGATTACTGATCTGAACAATTTCTATTTGTGATTAGCTCTTTGAACAATTTCTATTTATTATTACCGATCTAAACAATTTCTATTTGTGATTATGAAGCTCTTTGAACAATTTCTATTTATGATTACTGATCTGAATGATTTCTATTTGTGATTACGTAGCTTTTTGAACAATTTCTATTTATGATTACCGATCTGAACAATTTCTATTTGTGATTAGCTCTTTGAACAATTTTTATCTATGATTACCGATCTGAACAATTTCTATTTGTGATTAGCTCTTTGAACAATTTTTTATTTATGATTACCGATCTTGAACAATTTCAATTTATGATTACCGATCTTGAACAATTTCTATTTATGATTACCGATCTGAACAATTTCTATTTGTGATTAGCTCTTTGAACAATTTTTATCTATGATTACCGATCTGAACAATTTCTATTTGTGATTAGCTCTTTGAACAATTATTATTTATGATTACCGATCTGAACAATTTCTATTTGTGATTAGCTCTTTGAACAATTTTTATTTATGATTACCGATCTGAACAATTTCTATTTGTGATTAGCTCTTTGAACAATTTTTATTTATGATTACCGATCTGAACAATTTCTATTTGTGATTAGCTCTTTGAACAATTTTTATCTATGATTACCGATCTGAACAGTTTCTATTTGTGATTAGCTCTTTGAACAATTTTAATTTGTGATTACCTCTCTGAACAATTTTAATTTGTGATTACCTCTCTGAACAATTTTAATTTGTGATAACCTCTCTGAACAATTTTAATTTGTGATAACCTCTCTGAACAATTTTAATTTGTGATAACCTCTCTGAACAATTTTAATTTGTTATTAGCTCTTTTAATGTATGATTACTCTTTGAATAAAACTAATGGATTATTTATTACTGTTAAGAGTATGGACTTAACCCTTTCCTCCATAGGCTATTTTTAGACCCAACCTCTTTGAATTAATCTACCCAAAAGGAGCATTTACTAGAGAAAAGTAAAATTTTAGAATTTTGTAGTTTTTGGCCTGGGGTCGAAAGACCCCAAGGCCATTGAGTTTGTAATATGACTGCCCACCCTTACAATGCACAAAGCAATGCCGCAACAATTCTGTTTATTAAACCATTGTGATAAATAGAGCATTTGTTCCTATAGGAGCAAATGCTCTATTTATCACAATGGTTTCAAGGAGAGGTTATTGTAACAAAGGCATAGAAAGGCGTATTTATGGAGGAGAGGGTTAAGGTTACACAATCCGTCTAAGTGCTTAAGGTATTTATGGAACATCTAAACTTTTAGCACTGGAATGTGGTGAATCTTATTGATCTTTGCATAAGTCTGATAAAACAAAAAGAATTCTTTGAAAATGATTCTTTGACATCTGACTTTTACAGACATGAATTACCTATTCTACGAATCAAATCTTTCCACGCTAGCTAGTCAGTGATGGATTGTAATAATCAAATATATGCTGATAGTTTGGATCCAGACATCACTTGGCATCTAATCTGGATCCAAACTGCTTGACAAGTTGATCTTATTTCTGAAACAAAATTAAATATTGCAGGAGACGACAATTTTTGGAGACGACAATTACTTAGCATACAAGAGTTATCGTCAAAGTATCGATTTTGATGAATGAATCGGAAATGCGAGTTGAAAACATTCAACATTGTGTAATTCAGACCAGGATATGCATCTTATAGAGCTATAACTGCACTACATGCTGTGTGTGTATACGCTAGATCGAATAATTACTTTTATAGTATTTCTCACTAGGCAACCAGTACAGTAAAACCTGTATACTGCCACTTCCAAACATAGTGTAAATTAATACTGGGCTTTTCAATCAGTTACTCCATAAATATGCCTTTCTACGCCTTTGCAAACAGAGTAGACCCCAATCAGATGGCTCCTATCCCATTCCCTCATATTGAGGCCTCTGCAAAAGTCCCCTGTTGAAACCATTGTGATAAATAGAGCATTTGCTCCTATCTTTCAACGCTAGTCAGTGATGGATTGTAATAATGACCTCCAATCAGATGTCTCCTATTCCATACCCTCATATTGACGCCTCTGCAAAGGTCCCCTGTTGAAAACATTGTGATAAATAGAGCATTTGCTCCTATAGGATAGAGCGTTTTCTCTACAGATATCTAGAAACACCTGTGACAGCTTAATACAGCTCTAAAGTAATGCTGAAAGCTCCGGTGAAAGCATTACTTTAGACCAGTATCAAGCTGTGGCCTTGAGAAATTGTTCAGATTAGAAATCGGACGACTCAAACTTCTGTTATCTCGAACTAATTTGTATGGTCCCTTGAAGTTCGAATTATCGAAGTTCAACTGTAAATATAAAAGATTAGAAAATACAATAACAATAGATCTGTGTCAAGCCCATGAAATTTTCTCCTCTTACTCATTGCATGGGTGTAAGACAGTGCACCAAAGTGCAGCCCACTAACTGCTTTTGTTAACAAAGCACACCCTGCACTCTAGGTATCGACATGGTGCATTTAATCGTTACAACGCTCAATTTTCAAATGGACTATTTCAAAAATTCAAACAGGCCAAGCTTATGGTGAACATCTAGGGATTTTTCGAAAGAAAAGTATAACATGACAAACACTGCAGACTCTGATGAGAGGGCTCCTCGAGGAGCCCTCTCATCTGGGTCTACACTGTTTGCAAAGGACATTAGTGAGTCGTGTCCCACACTGTAAGGGTTATTAAATGCCCACTCAGACTTCTAGTTCTCCAGGCATGATTTTGTGACCGATTAAAGATATATTTTTAATACAGATGAAACAGTCTAAGATACTTCATAATTATATATATAGTACCAAACTGTTGGATACTAAATGATTAAAGGTTTGAATAGAAATTAAAGCCAAACTGAACATGAGAATTTTAAGCAGGTAGCATTTTCTCGCAGATGGCTATTACTTAACTCTTTGCACGCTAGAGGCGAAACTGTGATTACCTGTGCAAACAGTTTGGATCCAGATGAGACGCCGCATAATGCGGCGTCTCATCAGGATCCAAACTGTTTGTTATCTTGACCATATTTTTGCAAAAAAAAATTGAGAGAAAGTTTATTTTAAGAATAGAAGCAGACGACAATTGTTGCAGACGAGAAATTACTTAGCGTACAAAGGGTTAAACATAAATCAGGTTCAAGAATTCGATCATAACGGAGGCATTAACATGGAAATAGCGGCTGACATCATGGATGCATATCATTAAGCCTTTACTCCATAAATACGCCTTTCTATGCCTTTGCAAACAGAGTAGACCCAGATCAGACTGATCTAATAGGATCTGCTCTGTTTGCTTCTGATATAATGTAGATATGATTCTACAGTTTCTGCCATGGCTAACATTCCTTTGTCCATACTGTTTGCTGTTATAGCAATTAATCTTAATTAATATTCATTAGTTCTTACATGATTATTCATGGAGTAAAGAGTTAATTGACTGTTGTCCATGAATATTTATATATAATGAAATCATGAATACTTACATTAGATTATTTTTTACAATGGTAAACGAACACGGGAGCAAATGCTCTATTTATCACAATCGTTTCAAAAAGTGATTTTTCCAGAGATATCAATGTGTCAATATCCTATGGTCTGCTTTGTTACTTTTTATATGGTAAATGTTTGATGTTTTATGTCTTTTTGTGCGTTTCATAACTTTTGTCTTGTGCTGTTTCACATTTGTTGATGTTTGGTGCTGTGCCCTTCTGTGTTTGGTGCTCCCTGTGTGATTGTAAAATTTTCCATTTTCTTATGAAACACCCCCTGCTTACAATACGTGACGATATGTATGTGTTTTATTGATGGGAATAGCAAAGGTGTGTGGAATAAACAGCAAAGGTGTTCGCTCTTTTATAAATGTTTGAATCTTTGTCTGCTTTTCAATTTAAGTTTTTTACTTTTTTGCTACCAATGTTGCATTTGTGATCACCTATGCAACCAGTTTGGATCCAGATGAGACGCAGAGTAACTCGGTGTCTCATCAGGATCCAAACTGTTTGTTATTGTGACAATAGTTTTTGAAACAACTAGAATGCCGACGGCAACATGTCGGTCGGACACACTAACATACACCAACCATGCGCAGACATTGTGACGACTATGTCGAGCTCACCGCAAGCGGGCTCGACAAAACTGAAGAATTATGAAATTGTAACAGATGACAAAGTTTGCAGACGACAAAATTTGGCAGCGAAAAAAGTAATAGGAAATACCTAAGGAAATATTTTTGCTTTGAAAAATACATGGAATCGGATCAGTATCATGTCAAAAGCAAACAGACCAGACTTTGATTAGATGACTCCTATAGAATCTACTCTGTTTGCAAATTTGTGAAAATGCTCCTATGGGAGCCATCTGATCAGGGTCTGCTCTATTTGCTCACAACATAATATAGATATGACCTTACAGATTCTGCCATGATCCCAAATTTCTGTGTTCATAATATTATGCAATTAGAAGAATGTGTTTAATTAATATTCGTGGTATCATACATGAATATTCATGGAGGAAAGGGTTACATAATAGGACTAAATTTCTTCTCTGATTTAGCAAAAATGACAGTTGCAAAAAAATAATGAAATCAGGGTTTCATGAGTTGGAAAGATTCTGGAATATAACTACTATTGTCAAAATAACAAGAACCCATCACAACTGCAGTGTACAGATGCTTAAGATATGCACTTAACCCTTTCCTCCATAAATACGCCTTCCTACGCCTCTGTAAAAATCCCCTGTTGAAACCATTGTGATAAATAGAGCATTTGCTCCTACAGGAGCAAATGCTCTATTTATCACAAACTACAAAATTCTAAACTTTCCTTTTCTCCAGTTATTGCTCATTTTCTGTAGATTTATTCAAAGTGGTTGGATCTAAAAAATAGCCTATGAGGGAATGGGTTAAGCAAGAGGACCTCATGTAGGTACTATTGCTCGTCTGTCGAGACATTTTATGTCTGTACCAAACGCTTGTCTGTCCATTAGTCCATAAAGCAACATAATTTTATTAAAAAACCTTAGTTATGACCCTATGACCCTTGGTCAGATTGTAGTTCTAGTGATGGTGAACAAGTGTGCGAAGTTTCATAAGATTTGCCAGAATAGTTTTAAAACAAAAGGCAACATTGAAGTTTTTCGTTAAAAGTTTTAAAAATTAAGTTAAAGTTCAAGGTCACAAGTCCAAACAGCGTAATATTGTTGGAAAGGCCTTGCCAGGAGTGATTCACATATGACATATATCAAAGCCCTGATGGTTACAGTTTCCATGACCGGTTTCCATGACAAGACATCATAAGATTTGGATGATAAGTAAAGAAGTATTAGCCAACATTAAAGTTTCCAGATTACAATAATGATGACAACGATAATGATGACAATGCTAGTACCGGAGTTACAATAGCTCATATCTTTTCTTCGAAAAAAATAGAAGACAAGCTAAAAATCACAACAGAGAACAGATGATCATGATTCCCTCATAGGCTATTTTTAGATCAAACGATCTAGATAAGATGCGTAAATTTAAAATTATCAAGAATAGCTGCTTTATTTCTCTACCAAACCCTATACTGTGACCACTCTTTAGAATCGTTTCGATGAGACGATTCTAAAGAGTGGTCACAGTATGGGGTTTGGTGTAGAAATGACCATTTTAGTATTTGGGTACGCGCCCTTATCGGTAGCTCTTATCAGATATTTTACAGTAAATTGTTGACGACTGACTACATCAGACAGCATCATCTGAATAAAACTCTTTATTATTTATGGCATCCGATGTATAATATATAATCCAGACATATTTCATAATGTATCCATCACACAATATTGCTGTCCGAAATTCC
This sequence comes from Azorinus chamasolen, assembly GCA_963576725.1. Taxonomy (NCBI): domain Eukaryota; kingdom Metazoa; phylum Mollusca; class Bivalvia; order Cardiida; family Solecurtidae; genus Azorinus; species Azorinus chamasolen. The sequence goes on from OY755248.1 coordinate 76,268,419, forward strand.
TGAAGCATGGCAATTTTTGTGACATATTGTACATCTAATTTCGTATTACACTTATGCTAATTTTAGTCAGAATATTAATGAAAAGATATATGTATAACACACTTTCCTAAGTCATATATACACCTTTCATGCCTTTGGAAATAGTGTAGACCCAGATCAGACAGGTTCCTATATAACAGTCGTGATGGGTTATCTGATTACGGTATGCTCTGTTTGCTTATAGTTTAACCCTTTCCCTCATGTAAACGTGTTTTCACGCATTTGCAAACAGAGTAGACCCAGATCAGACGGCTCCTAGAGGAGCCGTCTGATCAGGGTCTGCTCTGTTTGCTAATAGAATTTGATAGATCTGTTTCTTTACTTCCTAAAATGTCTACAATGCTCCACCTTCCAGATTTCTTAATCACTACTTTGTTAATGAATGTTCAGTAGGTATTGAAATTTGGCCTAAATACAGAACAGGGAAAGGGATAATATAAATCTGTGTCACCAGTTTCTGTCATAACCAAAACTTCCTTTGTTCATTATTATGCCATTATAAAACTAATCTAATAAATATTCATGACGTCATTATTTCTCAAATGGATATATTCAACAGGGAAAGAGTTAAGAGTCTGCGTAAATATATTACATGTTATCTCTGGGCGTGTTCCGTTATTTCAGCATTTAGTCTCAACTATAATAAAATCCCACATACAGAACATACAATTTGTATATTGCTAACAGCTATGAAATGAAAATATATCTTCTTCATCTGAACATCGAAGCTACAATAACGACCAAAAACCAACCTTCAAATTCAGCCCCCTACACGTATAAAATGTCCACAGCAGGGCTGAACAACACATAAATTCCCCTTTAGAGATTCCAATAAAACAGACAGCAGCCATAATTTTCTTGCTGCATGTTGCTGCACAAAACCATTACATTATGCATCATTGCCTGCAGGTTCACTCCTATCACACCACCGATTTTTGCGTAACATAATGGAGGCTGTGTCGGAATGGCTGCTCCTAAGCTTATTGGGTTTTCTCAGGGAATGTTCAAGCCTACATGGTCTTCCCTTATACAATACAAAATCAATAGCCGAGTTTCAGTCTTTCCCACCATGAGCTGTTAACTAAGTGCACTTTAAGAACTGACGAATGTAGCTATTGGAAAGCAGAAAAAATCTGTAAGCTTGACATAATTTTTTGTCAAGGGAGAGAACTGTTAGAAAAAATATATTTATACAAGGGAGGTAATCATAGTACTCTTTCGGTACAGTCTTTGTGACCTATGGAACACCAAAGTAGTGATCTCAAATATTAAAACTAACCTAAAGCTAATATCTAAAACTCAGGAAAATTCTTTTCCTTCTTTTGACCCTTTCCCTGTTCTATATTTTATGAAAATTTCATGACCTCATGAATATTCATGGACATGATTTCCATACATTGAAATTTCAAGCCTGATAGACAGTACAAGATTTGATGTATGAAATTTCATTGGCAAACAGAGCAGACCTTGATCAGACAGCTCCTAAGTCTGATCAGGATCATCTCTGTTTACCGATGCTGGAAAACACATATCTATGAGGGAAAGGGTTCATTAACCCTTACAATGCTGAGTTTTCAAATGGACTCTTCCAAAATTCAAACAGGCCAAGCCTATGGAGACTATTTGGGGTTTTTGTCTAAAGGAAACTGTGTAACATGACAAACAGTGCAGACCCTGATGAGAGGGCTCCTCTAGGAGCCCTCTCATCTGGGTCTACACTGTTTGCAAAGGACATTAGTGACTCGTGTCCCGCACTGTAAGGGTTAACAGCACCTAATTGCAAACATTGACAATTTTGTTTTTGTACACAGACAAACTGAATTTTGAGCATTAAATCCATTCCATTATTATTGATGCCTTTTGACTCCTCTCTTTGATTTTATGGCTGAATGCATGTAACAAATATGTGACGTGTATTTTGACATGATAATCTTTGAAAAAGGCCCTTAGTGGTCGAAATATTAGATCAGATCAGTTGAAGTATTTATGTATTATATTAATTCCCTATTTTGGAATATTTTCTTCATTGCAAATCACAGTAGACCACTACTTCTGGCACTACAGTAAAACCTCTCTATAACGGCCACTAAATTGTGTTAATTAGTTGGTATTTAGGGCAGGTGGCTGCTTAAAGCAAGGTGAAAGTAAAGCAGAATGCTCCTATAGGAGCGTTCTGTTTTACTTTCACCTTGCTTTATGCAGCCACCTGCCTTTAACACAAAATACTTGATGTAATTCAGTGGCCATTATAGAGAATTTTTACTGTATCAGGTATTTCGGTTGACATACAATAAAACCTGTCTGCTGTGACCACATCGTGAATAAACATGGTGATCTATACGAGTATATAAGAGATCCAGATTATAAGATGCATAAATTTAAACATTTTCAAGAATAGCGCCTTTATTTATCCACCAAACCCTATACTATGACCACTCTTTAGAATCGCCTCAAAGAGACGATTCTAAAGACGGGTCACAGCTTAGGGTTTGGTGGAGAAATGACAATTTTGGGTATGCACCTTTATCTGTCACTCTGGAGCAGATGGTTCCTTAATGCAGGTCAAAACAAGATGTGTTTGGGAAACACTATGACCTTGATGTACTTAATCTTAATGAGTCACCAAAAACAAGTGCGCCTCCATAATTTTTATATAAGTTGCACATGCATGCCAAGTTTGAAGTAATGTATGTGCAGTGGCTACAAAATTATCGCCAACGTTAAAGTTGGGAACCAACCAACCAACAAACAAACAAACCAACAAGAGAGAACACAAGCAATAAATTATGCTCCCTGGGGGAGCATCAAAAAATGCTGAAAGCTCCTAGAATGCCCAGAATTGCACTCAGTCTGCAGAACTCCAGATAAAAGGAGTCAGAGTCTGAGAACTCAAATCTGACCAATCAAAAGCTTAAGAACTCAAATCTGACCAATCAAAAGCTTGAGAACGAAACTCAGACTCAACTAAAAGCTTTATAAGCATGGACCCTGGAATCAACAGTATATTTTCATTCTATATTTCTCTTTGAGACGTTTCTGTTGAGTAATCACAACAGAAATATAATTATCAGAATTACTCTCCTTATCCTGTTCTATGAATATTATCTGTCAAGCTTGAAGCATTTGCACAGTTATGCACTCCATGTCAGGCTAATGATTCAGAATTTGAATAAAATTATATGTATACTGGTAAATTGATCTAGTCCTAGAATACCACCAATTCTTTTAATTCTTTTCCTTATATAAACCTGTTTTCATGCATTTGCACACAGAGCACATCTAACATTTTCCTTTCCTCTAGTAAATGCTCCTTTTCAGTAGATGTATTCTAGCCCACAGACACAGAAATTTTTGGCCACGGCAGAATCGGTAGAATCATATCTATATTATATTATAAGCAAATAGAGCAGACCCCGATCAGAGGGCTCCTATAGGAACCGTCTGATGCGGGTCTACCCTGTTTGCAAAGGAGTAGAAAGGTGTATTAAACCAGTCATCCATGATTGTACCTGAATTTTATCTAAACCTGTATTTCAATTAAACATTACTTTGTGCCAAACATAAGGTCAATCCAATATGACATTCAAAAGATATTGATCCTAAATTAATTTTCTGACAAGACTCGAATACACATGAACGAAAAGGTCATGGAGAAAAGGTCACAAACAACTTGTTAATGGGAGTGTGATGACCTTTGCGAACAGTTTGGATCCAGATGAGATACCGAGTATTTACTCAACATCTCATCAGAACCAAGATTGTTTGAAACTCTGATACCCATTACCTCATAGGCTATTTTTAAATACAACCACTTTGAATAAATCTACAGAACAGGAGCATTAACTAGAGAAAAGGAAATGTTTTTAGAATTTTGCAGTTTGAAACCATTGTGATAAATAGAGCATTTGCTCCTATAGGAGCAAGTGCTCTATTTATCACAATGGTTTCACAAAGTCGTCAAAAGTCTTCAATATCAGGGAAATAAAATTGGGTTAAAAGAAATGGAAAGAAAATGTATCTTTAGAATTGTAGCAGATGACATATTTTACAGAGTTACTAATTAGTTTTGAAAAATTTAAATGAATGTCATTAGAAAACTTTAGCTTGGGGTGTTGTGCTGTTTGATCTGTTATATACTAAGCAGAGAAATAAATAAAGGGGCGTACTCAAAACTCATACTAAAATCGTCATACCCTATGTTGTGACCACACTTTAGAATTATCTCGAAGAGACGATTCTAAAGACTTAACCCTTCTCTTGCTGAATTTTAAAATGCATTTCTCCTTCTTCACCCATTCCCTGTTGTATAATTACATATATCTTCACTGTGTACAAGTATTTCGCTGTGGAGTGCACTGGTTGCACAATCAACTTGTAAATAGTGCAGACCCTGATGAGACAGCTCCTGCAGTCTTCACTATTTACAGGTATGTATATTGACGTGAATAGCAAGCGAAGGGTTAAGAGTGGTCACAAAATAGGGTTTAGTGGAGAAATAAAGGAGTTATCCTTGAAAATGAGCTAAAAATACATCATGTATATAATAACAAAATGTATTTCACTGTAATGGTATAAGTTTAAACCTTCACCACAGCGATGGTGACCTTTTGATAACCTTTGCCAACTGTATAGATACAGATGAGACCCAAAGTATGTCAGGGTCCAATTATTTGTTACTCTGACGACGATATGCTTGTTTGATGTTTAACCCTTTCCTCCATAGGCTATTTTTAGACCCAATCTCTTTGAATGAATCTACCCAAAAGGAGCATTTACTAGAGAAAAGTAAAATTTTAGAATTTTGTAGTTTGAAACCATTGTGATAAACAGAGCATTTGCTCCAATAGGGGCAAATGCTCTACTTATCACAATGATTTCAAGAAGTGGTTTATTACAGAGGCGTAGAAAGGCGTATTTATGGAGGAAAGAGTTAAACCTTTCCCTCACATAAACACCTTTCAAGAATTTGCAAACAGTGTAGAGCCAGATCAGGGTCTGCTCCGTTTGCTCATGAAATTTTGATCTGATTCTACTACAGTTGACTGAGATTATTTATGTAACATTAATTGGTAGAGGGTCACCTGTAGATCATTGTGACATTTGGTGAAAACACAGGGAGATGTTGTTTAAAGAAATTGATGTTCAAAATCTATTGCTGTTGTTTCAGACAATTTATACTATAACTTTGATAGAAGGTCACCTGCAGATCATTACTGCGACATTAGGTGAAAATCCAATCAGTGATTCAGGAGAAGATCTTGATTTAAAGAAATTGCTGACAATGCATGATGGATGATGCATGTGACGGATACTGGTCATTAGCTCAACCTGGCATTTAGTGTCAGTTAAAAATAGAATAAAATTTTTAAGATGCCCATATTAGTGACCCACTCACAGATGGACTTTATCTTTGATGACTGGAGTACAAAAACATATACATATTTGTAACCGGTGTGATTCCTCATGATACAGACTTAACCTTTTCCTTCGTATAAACAACGCCTTTGCAAACATTTGCAAACAGTAAATCCAGATCAGATGTCTGATCAGGGTCTGCTCTGTTTGCTTATGAAACTATATAGATGCGATCTTAACCTATTACCTCATAGGCTATTTTTAGATTCAACCTCTTTGAATAAATCTACCGAAAAGGAGCATTAACTTGAGTAAAGGAATTTTTTAGAATTTTGTAGTTTGAAACCGTTCTGATAAATAGAGCACTTGCTCCTATAGGAGCAAATGCTCTATTTATCACAATGGTTTCACAATTGACTTTTACAGAGTCGTCAAAAGTCGTCAATATGAGGGAATGGGTTAAAGTTTCTGCCAAGGTTAAAAAAATCCTCTGTTCATGTACCATTATAAAAATTCTGGTAATAAATATTCACGATGTCATTATTTTACATGAATATTCAACATGTAAAGTGTTATGCTCCAGGGTCCAAACTATTCACCATAATATCTTGAAAGACATCAAGTAACTTCCTGTCATACTTTTCTAATCTCAGCCTGGTCAATAAATGGTGAAAAACTAAGCACCATCCTTGCTGCCACTAAAATCTAAAATTGGACACAGCTTGTCAAGTTGCCATGGTTACCAGATAGAAAAATCTAAGACTGAAATTACAACTTCAAAGGCTTCTCTTTAAAGCCTTGTGCTTAACTGTAAGAAGCCGTAAGTGAATCTATGATAACCGACTTGGAACTAGAGATGTCATTTAGTAACATAACCCTTTCTTCTATAGACTATTTTTAGACCCAAACTCTTTGAATGAAGCTATTATCTACCCAAAAGGAACATAAATTTACTAAAGAAAAGTAAAATTTTAGAATTTTGTAGTTTGAAACCATTGTGATAAATAGAGCATTTGCTCCTATAGGAGCAAATGCTCTATTTATCACAATGGTTTCAAGAAGTGGTTAGTCCGTAACAGAGGCGTAGAAAGGCGTATTTATGGAAAGGCGTATTTCCTTGTTCTGAGTATTCATGTAAGAAATAATGATATCATGAATATCTATTAGCTGAAGTTTTATAATGGTAAATAACCCTTTCCCTGTTCTATGTTTATTACAAATTTCAATACCTACTGAATAATCATGGACAATAAATTATAATAAAATATGGAAGGTGGAACATTGTATCCATTTTAGAAAGTAAAGAAACAGATCTATCAAATTGCACTAGCAAACAGAGCAGACACTGATCAGACGGCTCCTATAGGAGCCATCTGATCTGGGTCTACTCTGTTTGCAGATGCGTGAAAACACGTTTATATGAGGGAAAGGAATAAATGAAAGATTTTTTTGGCTTTGGGCAGAAACTGTAGAATCAGATCTACATAATTCCATAAGGAGTTTTGTCACCATCAGCAAAATAATTGGCTTGGCATGCGCAGCCTGGTTGTTGTTGGCTTCAGAAAGTCAAACAGTTTGGATCCTGATACAGTAAACCCTTTCCCTCATATAAATGCCTTTTCACGAATGTGCAAACTGAGTAGACTCAGATCAGACAGCTCCTATAGGAGCCGTCTTGATCAGGGTCTGCTCTGTTTGCTAATGGAATCTGTAAGATGTCTCTTTATTTTCTAGAATAGGTACAATGTCTCTATAACTCTTTTTTTCCCATGAATATTCAGTTGGTATTGAAATTTGGAGAAAAAATATAGAACAGGGAAAGGGTTAAACCTTTGCCCTATGAATATTTATGAGTTAAACTCCACCCTCTTAGCATATTTATTATATCAAATAATATTTTGACAATTATAAAGTATATAATATTATATTGGCAATTATTTCTATAAAGCGTTGTCAATTCTGCTCTAGTCGTTATCTGCTGCAATTATTCCCAACTATTTTTTTCTTCTTCTTTTCAAAAATAAAGAAATGGTGGCAAAAAATTGATATTGGACCATTTTACTTCTCGACATTTCAACAGGATACAGTTGTTTGCATTGTTTATCACAAATTCACCACAGCAATGATGTAAACGAGCTGAACAAAATGTGCTAATTCAGCAGAATTCTCATTGTTTATTGCCCATACTGTTTCTTCTAAAAAAGTAGTGACAATTTCAATGACCAATGAAAAAGGACAGGAGTGGCAAAACTCTAACATTTTTACCGTATAATAAAATTCAAATTAACCTTTCTCTGTTAAACCATTCCCTCATATTGACGACTTTTGACGACTCTGTAAAAGTCACTTTGAGAAACCATTCTGATAAATAGAGCATTTGCTCCTATAGAAGTAAATGCTCTATTTATCACAATGGTTTCAAACTACAGAATTCTAAAATTTTCCTTTTCTCTAGTTAATGCTCCTTTTCGGTAGATTTATTCAAAGAGGTTGTATCTAAAAATAGCCTATGAGGTAATGGGTTAAATATTCATGTAGGAAATAATAATATCATGAATATTTATTAGCTGAATTTTTATCATGGTTCACATACACAGGATTTTTCTTCATCATGGTGGAAACTGCATGTAATAGGTCTACCCTATTGGTGTGAAAAGGTGTTTATATGAGGGAAAGAGTTCGACGTGTACTCCATGAACATGGCGGATACTTTAGACGTCAGATATCTGTACTATTTCGTTTTTGTCGTACCTTTTATTACTTTTTTACAGTTACTCTGTTTCCAGCTCAATCATTGAGTACAATAGCGATAGGTGGATACAGCTTGTTTCACTTAACCCTTTCCCTGTTCTATGTTTATTTCAAATTTTAATACCTACTGAATATTCATTAACAAAATAGCTATAAAGAAATATGGAAGGTGGAACATTGTAGACATTTTAGAAAGTAAAGAAACAGATCCATCAAATTTTATCAGCAAACAGAGCAGACCCTGATCAGACGGCTCCTCTAGGAGCCGTCTGATCTGGGTCTACTCTGTTTGCAAATGCGTGAAAACATGTTTATATGAGGGAAAGGGTTAAATGTTTGAGTTTTACATACACTATACTACTGTATTTGCCATCATGGTTGTTTTAGATTAGTCGGAGAGGGGATACATTTATTTACACTGTTTGTCTTTAAGGGTGGGGATGGAATAAGTGTGAGGTTGGGCGCCTCTAAACAGCTTTAACTCCCCAGTGACTTTTGACACTGACCGTTCCAAGGCGGTACTTCCATCTACACCCTATTGTATGTTTGTTTTGTCTTTGTGCGTCTTGTTATGTTTTTGATAGTTATGTACATTTGCTGTTTTCTTGTGTTGCTGTTTAGGTGGCTGTTTGTTCTGTAATGTGGTGTTTCCTGTATTGACTCATATTTGTACTTTTAGAGACATATTTATATCAAAGCAAACAGAGCAGACTTAGCAAACAGAGTACACTCATATCAGACGTCTCCTATAGGGACTGCCAGTTCAGGGTCTGCCCTGTTTGCTCATGATAATATAGACATGATTCTAGATTCTGCCAAGGCCAAAACTTCAATTTCCTTTGTGCTATAATATTATTTTAATCAATATTCACGCTGTCATTATTTCTTACATGAATATCCATGGATTAAACGGTTAAGCAAACAGAGCAGACCCTGATCAGACAGCTTCTTCAAGGTCTGTCTGATCTGGGTCTACTCTGTTTGCAAAAGGCATGAAAAGGCTTAACAAATTACACGACAGCAGTTACAGCAGGCAGTAACATTTCTGATGAGACACACTGTGAAAGGTTAAGGTCACTATAGGAGATTGGTATTTAGGTTGTCTCGAAACTGGGTTGTCAGTAACACAGGATCCGCAATCAGTCACAGATCAATTCTTCTGAAGTGCCTGATTGATATATTTGCGTGACATTTGTGTACTTTCAGAGCTTTAGATATCATGGGACTAAGTACCTTATACTCACTAAATAAAGCATCGCTCTGATGAACATCCCCTTACTTCTGGAGGGGAAAACTAGCAATGAACAAAACAACTATACCTCTATATAATAACCATTAACCCTTTCACTGTTCTATGTTTATTTCAATTTTCAATACCTACTGAATATTCATGGACAAAATAGTTATAATTACCTATGGAATGTGGGAAATTGTAGCCATTTTAGAAAGTTAAGAAATAGATCTTTCTGATTCCATGAGCAAACAGAGCAGACCCTGATCAGACGGCTCCTAGCCGTCTGATCTGGGTCTACTCTGTTTGCAAAATGCGTGAAAACACGTTTATATGAGGGAAAGGGTTAAACAAAGAAATATCGTTTTTTTAAAAATACAGATGGTAGGTAGCTTGATACATACTTATGAAAGCTCTAGGTGAGCTTTCTGCATTGCTTTCATTCTGCATTAAACAACCATCTGTGAATAAAATGCCAGAAGCTCCATTTAAACAAGAGGACCATGATAGCCCTGTATCGCTCACCTGGTTTGCTATGTTTTCTAGATAGACATATAAGTAAAACAGGCCAGTTCCCCCACCCCACTTTAAGGTCATGTTTTCTACAAGTATCCAAAGCATTTTAGCTATTTAGGTAGGGAGTTACCTAATAATCACTCCTAGGAGTGATCAAATTATTCTGAAATCAAACCATTGGTTTTGAAGAAGAGGAGATTTGAAGATTCTGCTATGTTTTTATAGCAACCCCCCCCCCCCCCCCCCCCTTACCCCCTAGCGGCCATGATGTTTTAGATATTGTGATGAATTTAAGTAATTTGGTAGATAGTGACCTGACATTTATTCCCATCAAATTATTTTGAAATCATTGACCATCGATTTTGGAGAAGAGATTTAAAGATTTTTCTTTTGGTTGCCATGGCAATTACTAGTTCTATTATGGATCCAAACCGTTTTAGCTATTTTGGCAGAGGATCATCCAAAGAGCATCCTTGGAAAGTTTCATTATATTTGACCTTATTTTTATAATGGCACATGAAGACAGATAATTTATAGCCATGTGTCTTTTTTATCATAAACAAACAGAACAGACCCTGATCAGATGGCTCCTATAGGAGCCGTCTGATCTGGGTCTACTCTGTTTGCAAAGGCGAAGATAGGCATTTTATGGAGTACAGGGTTTAAAAACTTCAGCTCTGAATTTTTCTCCTGAAATCTTAAAGGTAACAAAAGAAAAGGAACTCTGTACAACTCAGAAATTTGCCAACATCGGCTAGATCTATACAGACCGGTGAGAACTCGAGAAAAAAGAATCAAGTTTATTACATATTAACCCATTCTTCCATAGGCTATTTTTAGATCCAACCTACCGGTATTTGAATGAATTTTGTAGTTTGAAACCATTGTGATAAATAGAGCATTTGCTTCTATAGGAGCAAAATAATGCTCTATTTATCACATTTTCAACAGATGACTGTTACAGAGGCGTAAAAAGGCGTATTTATGGAGGAACTTGAGGGTTAAGTAATTGTTGTCAGCAAACATCGTCATCTTCTTCAAAATAACAGTATCAGACTGTCTGAATCCTATGAGATGTCAAGTTACTTGGCAGATCAAAAACTGTTTGCAAAAATCTATTATCACAATCTAACCCTTTCCTCCATAAATAAGCCTTTCTATGCTTCTGTAATAACCACTTCTTGAAACCATGTGATAAATAGAGCATTTGCTCATATAGGAGCAAATGCTCTATTTATCAAAATTAGGTTTCAAACTACAAAATTCTAAAATTTTCCTTTTCTCTAGTAAATCCTCCTTTTGGGTAGATTCATTCAAAGAGGTTGGGTCAAAAAATAGCCTATGGAGGAATGGGTTATGGAAAGTATCTGCTCTGTTTGCTTATGACATCATTATAGACCAGACTCTACAGTATCTAACGATACCCAAACATTATGTGAACATAAATTATGCACTTCTAAAAATTCAGCTAATAAATATTCATGATGTCATTTTTTCTTAAGTAAATATTCAACAGGGAAAGGGTTAACCCTTCCTCTGTTCTGTATTTAAGCCAAATTTCAGTACGTACTGAGTATTCATTAACAAAATAGTTATAAAGAAATATGGAAGGTGGGAACATAGTAGACATTTTAGAAAGCAAAGAAACAGATCTATCAAATTCCATTAGCAAACAGAGCAGACCCTGATCTGACGTCTCCTCTAGGAGCCGTCTGATCTGGGTCTACTCTGTCTGCAGATGCGTAAAAACACATCTATATGAGGGCAAGGGTTAAATGTTACACGTAGTGAGGTGTGTCACTGAGGTCAGGTTTGAGATCATATATAAGATTAAAGTAGTTACATAATGATGCTCTTAGTTGGCCTGCTGCCATCAACGTGTTGTCATTCTACGACCTAATATTCTAAATTGTCTGCAGATCTATCTGAACACAATGCACCCTACTTTCACTGACACTCTACGTCCCCAATCAGATCAGAAACCCAAAGAGCTCAAGGTAAGAAGCATTTAACCCTTTCTTCCATAGGCCATTTTTAGACCCAACCTCTTTGAATGAATCTGCCCAAAAGGAGCATTTACTAGAGAAAAGGAAAATTTTAGGATTTTGTAGTTTGAAAAACCATCATGATAAATAGAGCATTAAATTTTGTGGTTATTACAGAGGGGTAGAAAGGCTTATTTGTGGACCTTTCCCTCACATAAACACCTTTTCAAGCATTTGCAAACAGAGTAGACCCAGATCAGATGGCTCTGATCAGGGTCTGCTCTGTTTGCTCATGAAATTTTGATCTGATTCTACTGTGATTACCAATACCAAACTTCCTGTATACAATTCAAATGCCTTTATAACAAAAAGTGTTTGTGAAACACTATGCCCCCCCCCTTCCCCCATTTGACCTTTGACCCTGAAAGATGGCGTTGACCTAGCCATGCCATCCTTCAAAATGTGCAGCTTCATAAGATACACATGCATGCCAAATATCAAGTCTCTATCTCTAGATCTACTGGTTCAAAAACTATGGCCAATGTTAAAGTCAGTGATTTGACCTATATATTTGACCTCTGATCTTGAAGAATGACCTTGACATGTCACCCCTCAAAATGTGTGGCTTTATGAGATACATATGCATGCCAAATATCAAGTCTCTATATATATGTACTGGCTCAAAAGTTATGACCAATGTTAAAGTTGGTGACAGACAGACAAACAAACATTAACAGACGGGGCAAAAACAATATGCCCCCAGATCTGATCGAGGGGGGGGGGGGGGGGGGGGGGCATAAAAATTCAGCTAAATTCATATTCATGATGTCATTATTTCTTATGTGAATATTCAACAGGGAAGTGGTAAGCTTCAAGCCTTGTTGCACACTAGCACTCAATATAATATTACAGTAAAACCTCTCTATAACGGCCACTAAATTACATCAAGTATTTTGAGTTAAAGGCAGGTGGCTGCTTTAAAGCAAGGTGAAAGTAAAACAGAACGCTCCTATAGGGGCGTTCTGTTTTACTTTCACCTTGCTTTAAGCAGCCATCTGCCCTAAATTACAAATACCAACTAATTAAAACAATGTAGTGGCTGTTATAGAGAGATTTTACTGTATTCCTATTAATAACCTATTCATACAGTTTGGATCTACATGAGACGTTCTGAACACGTTTCATATAAGAATCCAAACTTTGTTTTTACGGCATACTTAACTGCGGCCACTGACTGTGATGTTGAAACTATTAACTACATGTATAGCAAAATGTCAAAGTATTCTCCCATACTGCATGCTAGGTAATTGTTAACTTCAACAAGAGCACCACCTAGGAGATGTCTGATCTGGGTCTACTCTGTTTGCAAAGGCGTAGAAAGGTGTATTTATGGAGTAATGGGTTAAACAATACCAAACAATCCTGTGTACATATGCTACTATATGATTTCAGCTTATAAACATTTATGACACCATAATACATTATTTCTAACATGAATATTCAACCGAGTAAGTGTAAACCCAATTCCCTCATAGAATAGATCTACTGACAAGAGCAGTCACGGTCACGTGACAAATGCCCCCAAAGGGATATCACCGACATTAACCCATTCCCTCATATTGAAGACTTTTGATGACTCTGTAAAAGTCACTTTATGAAACCATTGTGATAAATAGAGCATTTTGCTCCTATAGGAGCAAATGCACTATTTATCACAATGGTTTCAAACTAAAAAATTCTAAAATTTTCCTTTTCTCTAGTTAATGCTCCTTTTCAGTAGATTTATTCAAAAAGGTTGTATCTAAAAATAGCCTATGAGGTAATGGGTTAAAGCCTGGGTCATGTGTATGCCTGGACTGTATCGCATTTTGTAGAGCCTATTAAATTTTGTGCTAAGCTATTTCAAAATTGTTTTATATAAAAACAATATTTAAGAAAATACAAATATATAGAGAGAGAGACTAATTTTTTTTAACTTTGACCCCCGATTGTGACCTTGACCTTTGAGACAGGAACCTGGTTATTTTCATGAACTGGTAAAGATTTGTACCAGCCTACCAGGTTCCTTTGAAATCCACTCATGTATGTAGGAGTGTACAGAGCGGACACCACAAAATGTCCCCACTTTTTAACTTTGACCCCAGATTGTGTCCTTGACTTTTGAGATAGGAACCTGGTTCTCTATCCAGACACATTGTCTTAAGGTGGCGAACATTTGTACCGGGTTACTTTGAAATCCAGTCGTGTATGTAGGAGTTACAGAACAGACACGACAAAATGTCTCCATTTTTTAACTTTGACCCCGATTGTGACCTTGACCTTAAGCTTTGAGAAAGGAACCTTGGATCTATAGTCCGATGTATCAGTGCTTTTCACAAGGCCTCTAAAAGAACCAGGCAAACTCTGTCGATAATAAAGAGTAGGGCATTGCATTCGGGTTTCTCTGTATCCTCTCCCCCCTCTTTGGGGCGTCCAATTAGCCGAAACGGACGTTAATCAACACAAACAAATCTATATATATCACAATGTTTTCAAAAAGCGACTTTTACAGAGGCGTCAAAAGGTGTCAATATGAGGGATTGGGTTTATTACAAAGTTCATTACCTACTGAATATTCATGGCCAAAACAGTTATAATGAAATATAGAAGGTGATACATTGCAGCCTTTTTAGAAAGTAAAGAAACAGATCTATCAAATTCTATTAGCAAACAGAGCAGACCCTGATCAGACGGCTCCTCTAGGAGCCGTCTGATCTGGGTCTACTCTGTTTGCAAATGATTGAATACACGTTTACATGAGGGAAAGGGTTAATTAAACACAATTACACCAAAACCGACAATGCTAATACCAAGTTTCAGTACCATGACCACTGGTGTACTGTTATTCCTGCTGGAACCCTCTGATCTGGGTCTACATTGTTTCATTTGTTTGTCATTCGAATCCTCTAGCACATTTAACCCATTACCTCATAGGCTATTTTTAGATACAACCTCTTTGAATAAACCTACCTATTGGAGCAAATGCTCTATTTATCACAATGGTTTCACAAAGTGACTTTTACAGACTCGTCAAAAGTCGTCAATATGCGGGAATGGGTTAATCATTACAGAGTGGATGGGCTCAACGGTCAACCCTCTGATCTTGGTCTGCACTGTTTGTCGCACATATAATCATTACATAGTGGATGGGCTCAACAGTCAACCCTCTGATCTCGGTATGCACTGTTTGTCGCACATATAAACATATAATCATTACAGAGTGGATGGGCTCAACAGTCAACCCTCTGATCTCGGTTTGCACTGTTTGTCGCACATATAATCATTACAGAGTGGATGGGCTCAACGGTCAACCCTTTCCATCATATAAAGTTTAAACGCTTATTCACGCATTTCCAAACAGAGTAAACCCAGATTAGACGGCTCATTTAGGAGACATCTGATCAGGGCCTGCTGTTTGCTTGTGACATGATATAGATCTGATTCTACAGCTTGTGTCTAAGCAATAATTTCCGTTGAAAGTTCGACATTATAATGAATTCAGCCAATAAATATTTATGATGTCATTCTTTCTCACATGAATATTGATCAGGGAACTTGCTAAACACTGATAGGTCATTCCACTTTGAAAATTCAACTATCAAAATATTAAGCCATTCCCTCTTAGGCTATTTTTAGATCAAACCTCTGATTAAATCTACCCAAAAGGAGTATTAACTAGAGAAAATGAAAATTTTAGAATTTTGTAGTTTTGAAACCATTATAATAAAAAGAGCATTTGCTCATATGGAGCAAATGCTCTATTTATCACAATGGTTTCATAAAGTGACTTTTACAGAGGAGGAAAGGGTTAAATTTAAATGGATAACAAATTATCATGACAGCTGTTTTTGTTGTGAAAGAAGAGTTTCATATAATATTGTCAGTATAATTAACCCTTTCCCTATATAAACGCCAGAGCAGGTCCAATCAGACAGCTCCTATAACTCCTATAGGAGCCCTCTGATTTTGGATACGAGATGTTTGCTTAAATTATAATATATATCTGATTCTAATTAGTTTCTACCGATATCAAAACATCCTGTGTTTATATATAAGATTAAAATCGTTGGTTGGTCCCAGATCTAGGGCCGATTCGAAAATCGTGAGCCAATCCAAAATCGTGGCCCATTTCCTGAAATCTTGAAAGGCGCATCAGCCCCCACATAGGATTTTAACCCTTCAATCAACTTCTGTTATAGGATTTCAACCCTTCAATCATGCAACTTCTGTTATAAAATCCATCTCTTTCCAGAACCAATTGGGGTTTGGATCTTTTGACGTCTCCGGTTCTGAACTAGTTTCACTCCGAAGTCTACGAGCGAGTCACTGACACTTGATCGAAAAAGACTATACATGCAGTTGTATAATATAATAGTCATTTAGGCACGACGTCGTCTGTTTTGACGTATCATTTTGCGCCACCATTATTTGGACATTTTATTTTCTTTAACTAGATCTGCTACGCCAGTCTAATATAGATCTATATTTTTAAAATTTTAGATATTATATATTTGCAGATTTTTAATGAGCATGGTATGCCTTTACTTTGCCGTGAGCATTTATATCAAATTTGTGATCCATGTATTTTGTCAGGTAGGATGTGGTTTTTTTTTGGTGGGTTATAAATTTTTAATCGGCCCACGGTTTGGGAAGAAATGGCCCACGATTTTGGATGGGCCCACGATTTTTAAATCGGCCCTCTATCTGGGACCGGCCCTTGATTTGAGTCTTACATAACATGCCATAATAAATGTTCCAACTATTAAATATTCATGACGTCATTATATAGAACAGGGAAAGGGTTAAGTGAATAGTATTGACAAGTTTTTAGTCCATACCTTAAATATCATGCCTATTCCATGTATATTACATTTCAATATCGTATTATCCACAGCAGTTTAACGTTTATTTGTTGTACTCCTAACACTACTACAGCTTCTAACCACCACGTTTACTCATCCCAATCAATCAAGTCTCCATTCCAACTGAATTCTTGACATAAGCCTAGGCAATTCCGATTAAAAAACATACGGAGTCAATGACTTCTAACTGGTTGCATGCCTGTGTGTGTATATCTGACACCAATATCGCCCACAAGCTTTTCATCCTACTGTACATACTGATTCATTTCTGCTCTACCCAACACTCGCTATTAATTCGAAACATACCTGTCAACTGATCATGTGACTTGTCTCACCTCCACATGTAAGCCTACAAAATGACCTCTATACGACTGACATTGTCCTCACATATACCTGTAGCACAGACTAAACCCTCCCTGAAAACCCATTTATTATCTGGACTAGCTTTGTAAACAAGGCATTGTGAACTACTTATCACACCAAGTTATATATAGCGCTGGTATCTATGGCAACTAAAGTGCTTTGCACTCTCCAGTGCAGTTATACCAATACATGAGGCCTGTGTACATGCAGGCGTTTGGGGCAGACATATTTTATATGTACACCAGTCTGGTCAGCTTCAGTTCACCCTTTCCCTGTCTCTCTATGTTTATTCCAAATTTCAATACCTACTGAATATTCATGGACCAAAATTAGAGTTATAAAATATGAAATATGGAAGAGGGAAACTAGCCATTTTAGAAAGTAAAGGAACTGATCTTTCAAATTCCATTACCAAACAGAGCAGACTCTGATCAGACGGCTCGCCGTCTGATCAGGGTCTGCTCTGTTTGCTTATATAGTTATAGATCTGATTCTACAGTTTCTGTTACATT
The DNA here is from genome assembly GCA_963576725.1 of Azorinus chamasolen. Lineage (NCBI taxonomy): Eukaryota > Metazoa > Mollusca > Bivalvia > Cardiida > Solecurtidae > Azorinus > Azorinus chamasolen. The sequence goes on from OY755248.1 coordinate 76,286,072, forward strand.
AAAAAATTCCTTTATTTGTTGTAGCATTATACAAATTCAAATTAATATTCATCTTGTCATTATTTTTTCCATGAATATTCATGGGGCAAGGAGTTAATATATTAAACTTTATCCCATTTATATTCAAAGAAATAATGAGGGCGGAAAATCCAATAGGTCACAGGTCACAGGATCACGTCAATGTTGTCAAGTAATAACTTCATTCTACTTTTATTGACGACTGACCTTTAACAATTAATCAATAGTTCCGATAAGGTTAACCCTTTCCCTGTTCGATATTCATGTAAGAAATAATGACATCATGAATATTCATAAGCTGAATTTTTATAATGGTACATGTACACAGAATTTTTGTTTGGTTTCGGCATAAACTGTAGAATCAGATCTATATTATACCATAAGCAAACAGAGACCATAAGCAAACAGAGACCATAAGCAAACAGAGACCATAAGCAAACAGAGACCATAAGCAAACAGAGACCATAAGCAAACAGAGACCATATGCAAACAGAGACCATATGCAAACAGAGACCATAAGCAAACAGAGACCATACGCAAACAGAGACCATAAGCAAACAGAGACCATATGCAAACAGAGACCATAAGCAAACAGAGACCATAAGCAAACAGAGACCATAAGCAAACAGAGACCATATGCAAACAGAGACCATAAGCAAACAGAGACCATAAGCAAACAGAGACCATAAGCAAACAGAGACCATATGCAAACAGAGACCATAAGCAAACAGAGACCATAAGCAAACAGAGACCATACGCAAACAGAGACCATAAGCAAACAGAGACCATATGCAAACAGAGACCATAAGCAAACAGAGACCATAAGCAAACAGAGACCATACGCAAACAGAGACCATAAGCAAACAGAGACCATAAGCAAACAGAGACCATAAGCAAACAGAGACCATAAGCAAACAGAGACCATACGCAAACAGAGACCATAAGCAAACAGAGACCATATGCAAACAGAGACCATACGTAAACAGAGACCGTACGCAAACAGAGACCATACACAAACAGAGACCATACGCAAACAGAGACCATACGCAAACAGAGACCATACGCAAACAGAGACCATACGCAAACAGAGACCATACGCAAACAGAGACCATAAGCAAACAGAGACCATACGCAAACAGAGACCATACGCAAACAGAGACCATACACAAACAGAGACCATAAGCAAACAGAGACCATAAGCAAACAGAGACCATACGCAAACAGAGACCATACGCAAACAGAGACCATAAGCAAACAGAGACCATAAGCAAACAAAGCAGACCTCCAACAGGAGCTGTCTGATCTGGGTCTACACTGTTTGCAGATGTGTGAAAAGGCATTTATATGAAGTAAGGGGTTAGAATACAAAAAATGGCCATTCTCTTAACACAGTAAAAGTTCTCAAAACCAAACTATTAGACAAGAAGAAATGAGATCTGTTTTATTAGGCAAGTAGCTGCTTACAGCAGTGTGAAAGTCATGCAAAAGGCTCCCAAACAAGCTATGTGCTCGATTTTCACCCTGCATATATTAATCTAATAAGCTGCCATATCTGCCCTAACCCTTTCCCTGTTCATGTAAGAAATACTGACATCATGAATATGCATTAGGTTAACTGTTATATAATGTACACAGGATGTTTTGGTATAACCCTTTCCTCCATAGGCTATTTTTAGACCCCGCCTCTTTGAATCTACCCAAAAGGAGCATTTACAAGAGAAAAGTAAAATTTTAGAATTTTGTAGTTTGAAACCATTGTGAGAAATCGAGCATTTGCTCCTATAGGAGCAAATGCTCTATTTATCACAATGGTTTCAAGAAGTGGTTATTACAGAGGCGTAGAAAGGCGTATTTATGGAGGAAAGGGATAAGTAAAAACTTTATAGAGTAAGATCTATTATAAGTCCATAAGCAAACAGAGAAGACCCAGATCAGACTGCTGATATTGGAGCCACCTTATCTTGGTCTACTCTGTTTGCAAAAGTGCTAAAAAGGTCTTTATATGAAGGAAAGGGTTGACATTTTACCTAATACTGAAATCTTTTTACACTTTTGCAAACAGAGTAGACCCAGATCATGACTCCTGCAGGAGCTGTATGATCAGGACCTGCTCCATTTGAAACAATGAATAATTCATATAAGGTATAACCTATGTATGAATTAATTTGCCCAATAATGAATATTTAAAATGGTGCACAAACACAGTAACTTTTTCAGATCTATATAATTCCATAAGCAAACAGAGCAGACCCTGATCAGAAGCTCCTCTAGGAGCTGTCTGAGCTGGGTCTACTCTGTTTGCAAAGGCATTAGAATGCAAATCAATGTACTAAAAGGCTTATCTGATCTAATCTGTTGGCAAAGGCATTAACCCATTCCTGCATATTGACGCCTTTGCAAAAGTCACCTGTTAAAACCATTGCAATAATTTCAAACTACACAATTCTAAATTTTTCTTCTTCTCTAATTAAAGCTCCTATTCGGTAGATTAATTCAAAGAGGTTAGATCTAAAAATTAGCCTATGAGGTAATGGGTTAAAAGGCATATCAATGGACTAAAGAGCTGAGTTTGGTCTACTCTATTTGCAAAGGCGTTAAATCCGCTTATCTATGGAGTAAAGGTTTAAACCTTTGTAAGGCAGCAACTCATTTTTGTGATGTTGCAAAATGTGAACAGTTCAAGTCTGGGTTCAGAGGAGAACTAAAGTAATTTTGTGTCTAATTAATCAGGACTCTAAATGTTTGATGCTCGACTGTATTCATGAAAAATATACCATGAGAATTGCAGCAGCCAACAATTTTTTTTTTCGACATCAATTACTTAGCCAATGTAAGTCATAATCTCAACCTGGGACGTTTGACTGACATCACGCTCGCTCACCGAATTATCTGTGTCTGAATTGTACTGGCATTTGGCAGTGCGCCATCAGACTGTCACTCCGCCATGAATACTGAATACCTAGCTAGTCTTGTGTTCAGGGCTGAATTTAGGACAGGGTGTAAAACAATGTTCATTAGGCTGGCCTCATGGGTAACATATCCTATAAATATAGACCTGCGGATCTCCACGCTCTACCATACCCTGTAAATATAGACCTGCAATCTCCATAGACCTGTAACATACCCTATAAATATAGACCTGCTCTAACAGTTTACAAGGCTGAACAAGTCTGCACCATTTTTTAACCCTTTCCCTGTTCAGTATTCCTATTTATTATAACCTTTTACTCCATAAATACGCCCTTCTATGAATTTGCAAACAGAGTAAACCCAGATCAGACGGCTGCTGTAGGAGCCGTCTGATCAGGGTCTGCTGTTTGCCAGTTTCTGTCATGGCCAAACATTCCTGTGTCCATGTACTGCATGTATTATAACAATTATTCTAATTAATATTCAAGATGTCATTATTTCTAGCTGGCTTGCGGTACGTTGGTGGTTCTACCCAGATGCTCTTCAGTGCACGTGACAATGTAATTGGTTCGGTGAACGAAAGAGCCTCTGAGGTCTTCTTCCACCAACGTCATGATATGACTGAAATACTATGACTGAACTACTGTTAAAGAGATATAAAACCTGATAACAACAACAATAACAACGTGAATATTCATAGAGTAAAAAAATAAGAAATAATGACCTGTAGGAGTTATCTAAATCGGGTCTGCCCTGTTTGCTTACATGATATAAATCTTCTGATATTTAATCCTTTCCTTTACCAATAGTCAGGCAAGAAATAATCCAGTAAACCCTCTCTATAATGGCCACTAAGTTGTGTTAATTAGTTGGCATTTAGGACAGGTGGCTGCTTAAAGCAAGATGAAAGTAAAACAGAACGCTCCTATAGGAGCGTTCTGTTTAACTTTCACCTTGCTTGAAGCAGCCACCTGCCTTTAACACAAAATACTTGATGTAATTTAGTGGCTCTTATAGAGAGGTTTTACTGTAATGACATATTCACAAAGGACCCTGATCAGAAGACCTCGTAGACCCCCATCTATATCATTCCTAAGCAAACAAAGCAGACCCTGATTAGACAGCTCCTACATCAGCTGTTGGTTTTGAGTCTACTCAGTTTACAAATGGACAAATATGTTAACCCTTTTCTTCATATAAACACCTTTTCACACATTTGCAAAGAAACTAGATCCAGATCAGAATGATGATAGGAGCCGTCTGATCAGGGTCTGCCCTTTTTGCTTGTGGTATAATATACATCTGATTTTACAGCTGCTGCATGAGCCAACACATCATGTGTCCATTATGCTATCATAAATAATTAGCTAATACATATTCATGATGTCATTATTCCTAACATGAATATTAAACTAGGAAAGGCTATTTTTAGATCCAACCACTTTGAATAAATCTACTCGAAAGGAGCATTAACTAGAGAAAAGGAAAATTTTAGAATTTTGTAGTTTGAAACCATTGTGATAAATAGAGCATTTGCTCCCATAGGAGCAAATGCTCTATTTATCACAATGGTTTCAAAAAGTGACTTTTACAGAGTCGTAGAAAGATGTATTTATGGAGGAAAGTGTTAACTCACAACAGCTAGTGATATCAGCTAAGTAAAGGGAAGTAACTCTAAGTTAAGGGAAGTAACTCTAAGACAGAAAATTTAGTGGGGTTACCTTAACTGTGTCAACACCACATGTGTGTACATTTGTGCTATTTGTAAACAGGCTGGATCGTAAATGAAGTGCCAAATAACATCAATCTAGACTGCCAGGCCCATCTTTGTGGCCAAAGTAAATACCGTATTTGTTAACAAACACCCCCACTCTAATAAATGCCCCCCCCCCCCTTACTTTGGGAAGGGGGGGGGGGGGATAACCATCAATTAACCCTTTCATTCATATAAATGCCTTTTCAAGCAATTAAAAACAGAGTAGAACCAGATCAGACAGCTCCTATAGTAGCGGCTAGCCGTCTGATCAGTATAGGAGCAAATGCTCTATTTATCACAATGGTTTCAAACTACAAAATTCTAAAATTTTCCTTTTCTCTAGTTAAAGCTCCTTTTCGGTAGATTTATTCAAAGAGTCTGTATCTAAAAATAGCCCATGAGGTAATGGGTTAAAGAAAAGTTTAACAACACGTGACAAACAGTGCAGATCTTGATGAGGGCTCTTCTAGGAGCCCTCTCATCTGCTTCTACACTGTTTGCAAATGACACGTGTCCAGTAATGTCAGGTTCAATAGCTGCCCTCAATATCCCACAAGGGATAAACATTAGTGACGTGTGTCCCACGCTGTGTCAGGGTTGAATAGCTGCCCTATATCTCACAAGAGAGATGAAGTGGATTCAGTCAAGCAAGTCAAGGCCTTTTAAAGAAAGCGTAATCATAAAAAAGTTTAACCCTTCGCTTGCTGAATTTTAAAAAACATTTCTCCTTCTTTACCCATGCCCAGTTGTATAATTACATATATCTTCACTGTGTACAAGTATTGCGCTGTGCAATCACTGCTGTGGAGTGCACTGGTTGCGCAATCAACTTGTAAATAGTGCAGACCCTGATGAGACAGCTCCTGCAGGAGCTGTCTCATCTGGGTCTTCACTATTTACAGGTGGGTATATTGACATGATTAGCAAGCGAAGGGTTAATACAGATAATATGTAATACTGGATCAGTTGAAGGCATCACTCATAGATACTTTATTTACTCATTCAGTCCAAGATGAGGTCATAACAAATTCAGCCGAAGTGTACTGGAATGTGGATTTTGGCAAGACTAAAGGCAGATAACTGCAGACAATGCCAATGGGTTATTTTTCAAATCACTATCAATTCTATCTTGCAATCGATATAAACGCTCCACTTTCCTAACCTTGCAGTGCTTTTAAATAGAATATCGGTAAATTTTGGGAACTCCATGTATTACGTTATCTGCAATAACTTCCCCAGTGAGCGTTACATTTTACAAAAGAAGCTTCCTGCATTTTGTACACAGGTGGATGTTTATTAGAGAAGGAAAGGAGCTAGGGAAGCTTCCTGAATTGCTTTCAGTGTGCATTAAGCTACCAACTGTATTTTGAAGAACCTATATTTCTTCATTTATTGGTTATATTATACAGAACGCCTGAAAAGGAATAATAAATGGCCTGGATAATCTAAACAGGATGATGATGATGATGATGATGATGATGATGATGATGATGATGATGATGATGATGATGATGAGAGTTTTAGTTTATTGATATGATATTAATTTTAGGATCCATTCTGGTTGCTTTGAAAATTATTTTCCAAAGGTCACATTAACCCTTTACTCCATTAATGCGCCTTTCTACACCTTTGCAAACAGAGAAGACCCAGATCAGACAGCTCCTACAATGCTTAACCCTTTCCCTGTGCTATGTTTATTTCAAATTTCAATATCTACTGAATATTCATGGCCATAATAGTTATATAGAAATATGTAAGGTGGAACATTGTAGCCATTTTAGAAAGAAAAGAAACAGATCTATCAAATTCCATTAGCAAAATCTGGGTCTACTCTGTTTGCAAATGCGTGAAAAGGTGTTAATATGAGGGAAAGGGTTAACCCTTCTCTTGCTGTTTTTTAAAATACATTTCTCCTTTATTACCTATATCCTGTTGTATAATTACATATATCATCACTGTCTACAAGTACCGGTATTTCTCCATGCAATCAATGGTGTGGAGTGCATTGGTTGCACAATCAACTTGTAAATAGTGCAGACCCTGATGAGACAGCTCCTGCAGGATTTTCGCTATTTACAGGTAGGTATACTGACATGAACAGCAAGACAAGAGTTAATAGACCACCAGAGAAGTTAATCAACACACATGTTGAAAACACACATTAGTTTAGCATATCATACACTATAATTTTATGTCCGAAGCTATCAAGTAAACGAGAACATTACCCCTCCACTGACTGCTAAAAGTGCAACCTGATCGAGATAAGATGTGAAGAAACTCATCCAGTCCGAGCTGTTACCATCTTCCTCAATAGTTTCTAATATAATTAACAAATCAAAAGAAAGAAATACCCCATTATCATTGAATGTCACCTCATAAGTACAGTAAAACCTCTCTATAATGGCCACTAAATTATGTTAAATAGTTGGTATATTAGGGCAGGTGGCTGCTTAAAGCAAGGTGAAAGTAAAACAGAACGCTCCTATAGGAGCGTTCTTTTTTACTTTCACCTTGCTTTAAGCAGCCACCTGTCTTTAACTCAAAATACTTGATGTAATTTAGTGGCCGTTATAGAGAGGTTTTATTGTGTTTTGTACTCACTATACTGTGAAATACAGTGAAACCCTTTTCATGCAACTACTGTCCATTTCAATTACTTTGTCACTGAATTTGTATTGAGATGTTTTTTTATTTCTTATGGGATTGAGATAAAATTTAAACCACCTGTGTCATCGTTTTTCACGAACGCTGTGTCCGAGTTTCCCTTGCCATCTTTAAATAAAGATTTCAGGCCTAAAAACAATGTTCTCCCCTTGTAAACATGTTCATTTCAAAATGCAAATGGCGGACGAATGACGTCGAGTGGAACGTTTGATTTTTTCTCAGGGTAATAACCGCTCTTAAAAGTTGACGTCATACACGAAATTATGTCATTTAGTATGCAATCTATCGCTGTTGAAAAATTATATGCTCCGCTATCCGGCATGTGGCGGCCATTTGCAAAGAAACAGCTGGTCGAATTAGCATGTAGAAAATGCATTTTCGCATTTTCATCCTTGTTACTGCATGTTATTGAGGGAATCATTTAGCATGGGAACTTGTGAAGAACGATGCAATCAAATGAAGTAGAGTTAAGTTCAGTCTGACTCGAAATAAAAAAAATTCTGGCTAGACTGCACTTTACCGGTACGTGTACTGCTCATGTCACCGTGCATACAAAACAATGGCCGCCACCATTTTGATTTGAATCGGGTGATTGCCTTCGTAAAAGTGGGGGGTTGGGGGCGGTAACCCCCGACATTATGAAGCAAAAAATCACATGAAATTGAAGAAAAATAATCAAATAAATCCAGGACCTTATTCTGCTCCGATGTTGCAAAAGTTGTCAAAGCTCCGATGTGGCAAAAGTTGTCAAAGTGCTCGTACACGTACCGGTAAAGTGCAGTGGTCGCAAAAATCTCGATTCAAATTCAGTGACAAAGTAAATTGAAATGGACAGCACCAAAAAGAGGTCCAATCTTTAGTCAAATCCTTTCCTTCATATATATAGACCTGATTCTACAGTTTTTGTCAAAGCAAAATACAATGTATGTCCTTAAAAAGTTTACATTATAAAACTTCAGCTAATAAATATTCATGATGTCATAATTTCTTCCGTGAATATTGAACCGGGAAAGGATTAAAAGCACATGGTATATTAATGCAGGCCGAAAGTTATGCATAAAGCTTCAGTAGGAACTTTCTGCAATATTACCACCCTGCATTAATCCATTCCCTCATAGGCTATTTTTAAATCCAACCACTTTGAATAAATCTACCGAAAAGGAGCATTAACTAGAGAAAAGGAATTTTTTAGAATTTTTTAATTTGAAACCATTGCGATAAATAGAGCATTTGCTCCTACAGGAGCAAATGCTCTATTTATCACAATGGTTTCAACAGGAGATATTTACAGAGGCGTAGAAAGGCGTATTTATGGAGGAAAGGGTTAAGCAACCACCTGCACTTACAGAAACCTATCTTTATTCATAAAGTGATTGCATTTGGGAGGTTTCACTATAGTTCAAAATTGATCAGATGTATGCATGCTGATCAGGGTGTGATGTATGTATGCTGATCAGGGTGTGATGTATGTATGCTGATCAGGGTGTGATGTATGTATGCTGATCAGGGTGTGATGTATGTATGCTGATCAGGGTGTGATGTATGTATGCTGATCAGTGCCTGATATATATATATGCTGATCAGGGTCAGATGTATGTATGCTGATCAGGGTCTGATGTATGTATGCTGATCAGTGTCAGATGTATGTATGCTGATCAGGGTCAGATGCATGTATGCTGATCAGGGTCAGATGTATGTATGCTGATCAGAGTCAGATGTATGTATGCTGATCAGAGTCAGATGTATGTATGCTGATCAAGGTCAGATGTATGTATGCTGATCAGAGTCAGATGTATGTATGCTGATCAGAGTCAGATGTATGTATGCTGATCAGAGTCTGGTGTATGTATGCTGATCAGGGTGTATGCCTACTCAATAGATTTTGTTGTAAAAGTAAACGGGATGTGTTTGTAAAACACTATGCCCCTGATATGACCTTTGACATATATGTATGACCTTGACCTTAATATTAGTCCCCCCTAAATATGTTCACCTTATAAGCTGCATATGCATATATATGAAGTTTGAAGTATGTATGTGCAATGGTGACAAAATTATCGCTAATGTTAAAGATGGGGACAGACAAACCAACCAACCAACAAAGTTATGACAGACAAACCAACAGACAGAGCAAGGAAACAATATGCCCCCCACCACCCACCCACTCCCTCCTTTTCACAGATCAGAGGGCCGGGGCATAAAAACTTTAGCAGCTAACATTTACAACTAAAACAGTCAGTTGAAGGTCATATTCGAGGATTTCAATTTGATCTACATTTAGTGTGCAAAGGCTAGTGTATGATAATCTGACTAGAGAGTCTGAAATCGACCGTGAAATGCCGACAGTCAATAGATGCTAAAAATAAATACATCAGTGGCTTTATGCTTGAGTTAGAATGTATTGGAAGATTAAAGTACATTAGTAATGTCACATTAGTACTGTATGTTAGTATATGATATATACATACAGTAAAACCTCTCTATACCGGATGTTAAATTTAGTATAAATATTGTCTTAGTGACAGGTGGCAAAAAGCAGAAAGCTCCTCTAGGAGCTTACTGTATGACTTTGAACCCTACATTAAGCAGCCACCTACCTAAAAGTATCTGAACCCTACATTAAGCAGCCACCTGCCTAAAAGTATCTGAACCCTACATTAAGCAGCCACCTACCTAAAAGTATCTGAACCCTACAGTAAGCAGCCACCTACCTAAAAGTATCTGAACCCTACATTAAGCAGCCACCTGCCTAAAAGTATCTGAACCCTACAGTAAGCAGCCACCTGCCTAAAAGTATCTGAACCCTACAGTAAGCAGCCACCTGCCTAAAAGTATCTGAATTCTTCTCTACTTAGTACTAGAATTCTGGTTTAGAGAGGTTTTACTGTACTTGTAAAATTTAACCCTTTCCCTGTTCTGTGTTTATTCCAAATTTCAATACCTGCTGAATGTTCATGGACAAAATAGTTAAAACAAAATATGGCAGGTAGAACGTTGTAGTCATTTTAGAAAGTGTAAGACACAAATCTTTGAAATTCTATTAGCAAACAGAGCAGACCCTGATCAGACGGCTCAAATAGGAGCCGTCTGATCTGGGTCTACTCTGTTTGCATATGCGTAAAAACACGTTTATATGAGGGAAAGGGTGAACTAAAACTCCTAGATTGGAACCATCCTTTCAGTTTAGTACATGTATAGGTCAATGGCCTTTTTTACATTTAGATAACTGAATCATGACTGAAGTGGAATGAGATTAACCTTTTCCTTCAAATAAACGTCTTTTCATGCATTTGCAAACAGCTAGAGTAGACTCAGATCAAATGGCTCCTGTAGGAGCTGTCTGATCAGGGTCTAGTCTGTTTGCTTATGAAAAAAGATAGATCTGATTTTACAGTTTCTGCTATATGGTAAAAAAAATTCCTTGCTAATTAATAATCGTAGTCATTATTTCTTACATGAATATTCATCAGGTCACAGATTAAGGTCAGTACAGTAAAACAACTCTATAACGGCCACTAAATTATGTTAATTAGTTGGTCTATATTTAGGGCAGGTGGCTGCATAAAGCTCCTATAGGAGCATTCTGTTTTACTTTCACCTTGCTTTAAGCAGTCACTCACCTTTAACACAAAATCCATGTAATTTAGTGGCCGTTATAGAGAGGTTTTACTGTACTACCAATCTATGTACGAAATGAAAGTGGCCGTTATAGAGGTTTTACTGTACTACCAATCTATGTACAAAATGAAAGTGGCCGTTATAGAGAGGTTTTACTGTACTATCATTTCTATGTAGAGAGGTTTTACTGTTCTACCAATCTATGTACAAAATGATGAAAACTGCTACAAACAGTTTGAACTCCATAAGAAGTTAAGTAACTCTTACACTATAATCCAAACCTAGGGGGAAGGGATTGTCTTTGACCCTTTCCTCATATAAACGTGTTTTCACGCATTTGCAAACAGAGTAGACTCAGATCAGATGGCTCCTATTGGAGCCGCCTGATCAGGGTCTGCTCTTTTTGCTAGTGGAATTTTAATGATATGTTTCTTTACCTTCTAAAATGGCTATAATATGTTCCACCTTCCATATTTCATTATAACTATTTTGGCCATGAATATTCAATAGGTATTGAAATTTGGAATGAACATTGAACAGGGAAAGGGTTAAAAACAAGAGTGTTCAGAGGAACACATGTGTCACCTGCTCGCAGATGACACAAAAACTGTTAATATGCTTGAGTGAAACCAGAACAAAGGGAAATAACTCAAAAAGTACTGCGTGTAGAGTGATGGACCTTAGTTACACCAATGGTCCTTATTGAGAGGAAGACACATGTGAAATTTGAAAGCTCTATAATGATCAGTTTAGACATGACAGCCAAAAAAAGAAAGTGTGAACGAAGGGGAATAACTCAAAAAGTATTGCATGCAGATTGATGGACCTTAGTTACATCAATGGTCCTCAATGAGAGGAAGACACATGTGAACTTTGAAAGCTCTATAAAGATTAGTTTAGAAATGACATCCAAAAAAAGAAAGTGTGACAGACAGACAGATAGACAGACAAACAGACGGGCAGACAGACAGACGACGGAAAAGTGATTCCTAAGTGACGCACTGCCTCTCGGCAAAAGGCGGCTGAAATGATGTGAAACAAAAGTGATAAGCTTTCTACAATATTTTCCATCTCGTTCTGTCTAAATCTTCCATCGACTCACTATCAGTTTTCCTTTGAGTGATTGCTTGAAAGACCCTGAAAAGTTACTGTATCATTCTGATAACTGACAGTGACACATGTATATAGTCATGGAGTCTGAACTTTGTTCTAGTTTTTTTCTATCGTAACCCTTTCCTCCATGAATACGCCTTTCTACGCCCCTGTAGTAACCACTTCTTGAAACCATTGTGATAAATAGAGCATTTGCTCCTATAGGAGCAAATACTCTATTTATCACAATGGTTTCAAACTACAAAAATCTAAAATTTTACTTTTCTCTACTTAATGCTCCTTTTCAGAAGATTTATTCAAAGTGGTTGGCTCTTAAAATAGCCTATGGAGGAAAGGGTTAAAACCCTATACAAAAACTATGAAATAACTTCATATAGGTTTCTCAAAATACAAATGGTAGCTTAATACAGACTGAAAGCAATGCAGAAAGCTCCCTCAGGAGCTTTCTGTAAAGCTTTCATTCTATATTAAACAACTGTGTACAGTGTACACAATGTAACAAGCTCCTTTAAAAGAATGTAATGCTCCCAGGAGCATTGCCACCATTTATGAAAGACATACCCAGGAGCATTTATCAGGGATAATACGATAGGTCACCTTCCGGTCTACGTGTCGGCTGTACTGTATATTGAAACTGTCAGCAATATGTCACACAAACTTATCAGCAAAATGACTGATTAATATACAAAACACTCTGAAATTACAAACTAGGCCATGAAAATACCTCTCATACCTGTCTGAATTGGGCACTTTATCAATCCTATTTAGGAGTTCATGTCTGTGCTCACAGTGCACTGTACTGGGAGTGGTATCTTCCGATCTGATTACATCGTGGTGCGACTTAGGTCAGGTGCAGTTGATGAAACAGAACCTGTTATGAAAAAGAAATCTCAGATAATTAAGATAAACAGTATCAAATGCAACAGAAACAGTACATGCAATATAAGAAAGGTTTAAATTATGTCTCCATGAGACATAATGAGGTCAAAGACATAATGAGGTCAAAGACATAATGAGGTCACCTTCCATATTTCATCATAGCTATTTCATCCATGAATATTCAATAAGTATTGAAATATATAAAATTAACATAGAACAGGGAAAGGTTTAATATCACAGGTTGAAGATTTTGCGAATTAAGATTTTTTTTTATACATAGCTTCTAGGACCTACTTTTGCAGAAGATTAAAACCATCTATTACAATTGACAGCATATTACCAAAGGTTCATCAGCCATTATAGAAATTAACCTAATTAGTATGCATGATGTCATTATTTCTTACATGAATATTCATGCAGTAAAGGGTTAACCCTTTCCCTGTTCTATATTTATTCCGAATTTCAATACCTACTGAATATTCATGGACAAAATAGTTATCAATAAATATGGAAGGTGGTACATTGTAGACATTATAGCAAGCAAAGAAACAGATCTATCAAATTCTATTAGCAAACAGACTAGACCCTGATCAGACGGCTCCTCTAGGAGCCGTCTGATCTGGGTCTACTCTTTTTGCAAGTGCGTGAAAACATGTTTATATGAGGGAAATGGTTAAAAGGATCATTCTCATGGAATATGATCAAATTCCATTCAGCATTTTAACCCTTTCCTCCATAAATATGCCTTTCTACACCTCTGCAAAGGTCACTTTTTGGAACCATTGTGATAAATACAGCATTTGCTCCTATAGGAGCAAATGCTGTATTTATCACAATGGTTTCAAACTACAAAATTCTAAGATCACTTTTTGAAACTAATGTGATAAATCACAGAACACAATGGTTTCAGAACTACAAAATTCTAAAAAAATTCCTTTTCTCTAGTTAATGCTCCTTTTCGGTAGATTGATTAAAAGAGGATGGATCTAAGAATTGGCCTTTGAGGGAATGGGTTAAATATATCATTACATTAATGCAATGATTATTGTTTTCTACAAAAAAAATGTGGCCTGCTACAATTCTATTCATTATTTTTCTTCCATTTCTCTTAAAATTGAAGTCTTACAACCACACTGCCATTTAAACCGGAATGCAACAAAATCCAAAATGCAAAAAATGTCATGCAAAGTCCAAAAGGCAAATTTGTGTAAAATATCCAAAGACCATAAACTCTGCCAAAAATGACTGCACAAAAGTTCACAAAATTGTTCATCCGCATAAATGTGTTAGCAGAGCTTGATACACAAATTGAAGATGGACCAACCTTGAAGCATGAGATGGATACGTCCATTAATTAGAACACAAGTGATTCGGTACATGACCAATTTTTTTTTCTAAGTTTAAAATTGAAGAAACTGATAAAGCGATCTAGGCCAATGGGGTCACAGACTATAACAAAGATATGATAACCGTAGTCGTCACAGACCTTGTTCCTGATAGGGGGTGACAACCACTATCAGCTAACTCAGTCCTTTATGGAATAGAAGTTTAATAACAAGACCGCCGCAAGTAGATGCCAATGCTCTTCTTTCAGTGAAAATCAACAAGGAAAATGACTTTTTAACCCATTCCCTCTCATAGGCCATTTTAATTAACCTATTCCCACATATTGACGCCTTTTGACACTTCTGTAAAAGTCACTTTGTGAAACCATTGTGATAAATAGAGCATTTGCTCCACAGGAGCAAAATTAATGCTTTATTTATCACAATGGTTTCAAAGCTACACAATTCTGAAAAATTCCTTTTCTTTAGTAAATGCTCCTTTTTGGTTGATTTAATCAAAGAGGTTCGATCTAAAAATAGCCTATGAGGTTATGGGTTAAAGACCAAACCTCTTTGAATACCATAAATCTACCGAAAACGAGAATATATTATATACTAGAAACAAAAGTACCACATGTAGGACTGGTGCCAAAGCTTGTCTTGAAACATTTTAATGTTTTATTTCCTAACTCCATAAAGGGGCATAATTCTGTAGAAAAGAAGTCCTTAAAGAGTTAAGGCCCTTATTCAGATTATAGCCCTTATGATGGTGAACAAGTGTCTGAAGATTCATAAAATTCGGATGATTTTTCTGGATGACGACAGCAACGACAATGCAGAAGCCATATTCATGACAATAACTCGTATTTTTTTCTTTGATTTCTTCGAAACAGACAAGCTAAAAAACCTTTGAAACCACTGTGATAATGTTTTCAAAAAGTGGCCTTTACAAGTTTACAGAGGTGTCAAAAAGGCATCAATATGAGAAAATGGGATAAATGTGCAAGAGAAAGCAATGATTCTTTACAGTTAAGTTTACTAGATCTACTGTAATTCTTATAACCCTTTCCCTGTTCTGTATTTAAGCCAAATTTCAACACCTACTGAATATAAATTAACAAAATGGTTAAAAAAGAAAAATGGAAGGTGGAACATTGTAGACATTTTAGAAAGCATGGAAACAGATCTATCAAATTTCATTAGCAAACAGAGCAGACCCTGATCAGACGGCTCCTACAGGAGCCGTCTGATCTGGGTCTACTCTGTTTGCAGATGCGTGAAAACACATTTATATGAGGCTAATGGTGAACAAGTGTGTGATGTTTGTTAGGGATAGCTGTACTGATATCAAATCTATGACAAAATGTTAGTTTTTACACAACAACAACAGCAATGATGAACACTATGATGACACCATAGCTATAGCAATAGCCTAACTTTTGTACTCATACAAGAGGGCCATGACATACCTGTATCGCTCACCTGTGTCATACCTGTATCGCTCACAAGTGATCTTTTATCTACACCTACCAAGTTTTTCAGACCGCTTTATTTCACTGAAAACACAGGCTGCTCGGGTTTTGCAAAAAAATCAGTTTTATTTTTTAGCTCCTGTGACCCACTTTTGTTAAAAGAAAATTATGTACTGTCCATTTCAATTTACTTTGTCACTGAATTTGAATCGAGATTTTTCTCATTTCTTACCGGATTGAGATCAAATTTAAACAACTTGTGTCATCGTTTTTCAGGAACTCTGTGCCCGAGTTTCCCTTGAATCCATCTTTAAATAAAGATTTCATGCAGAAAAACAATGTTTTCCCATTGTAAACACGTTTATTTCAAATTGCAAATGGCGGACGATTGACGTCGAGTGGAACGTTCAATTTTAACTGAGGGTAATTATAGCTCTTAAAAGTTGATGTCATACACGAAATTATGTCATTTATTTTACATCAGTATGCAATTCACCCCTGTTGAAAATGATACGTTCCACTATCCATACATACGGCGGCCATCTGCAAAGAAACAGCTGATTGAATTAGCATGTAGAAAATGTATTTTCGGCATTTTCTTCCTTGTTACTGCATGTCATTCAGGGATATTTAGCATGGGAGTTCCTGAAAAATGATGCGATCAAATGAAGTAGATTTAAGGTCAGTCTAACTCAAAATAAAAATAAAAATCTCGATTCAAATTCAGTGACAAAGTAAATTGAAATGGACAGTAGATACAAAGAAGATAGAAGATCACCTTAAGATCATTACTCAATACTGTAAAGTTTTATTTAATTACAGAGGAAGGATTTAACTCTTTGCACGCTAAGCAATTTTTCGTCTGCAACAATTGTCGTCTGCTTCAATTCTTAACATAAAATCTCTGCCATTTCTTTACAAAAAATATGGCCAAGATGACAAACAGTTTGGATCCTGATGAGACGCCTCATTATGCGGCATCTAATCTGGATCCAAACTGTTTGCATATAGATAATCAGTTTTGCCACTAGCGTGCAAAGAGTTAATCTGAAATGGGTTTTTTTAGGTATCATGATCTACATGTAATTATAAATTGGTCTTTAATAGAAGAACATCTAAGGATCATTCCTATGAAGGTGGATCTAATTCCATTTACTCATGATTTAGCAGTTTAAGCAGAAATGTTAAAGATATTGTTCATTGAAATCTATATTAAGCTCCTTTGACATACTTATAGAGCCAAACGAAAACCATTTATATAACTTTATCCATTCCCTCATATTGACGCCTTTCGATGCCTCTGAAAAGGTTACTTTTCGAAATCAGTGTGATAAATAGAGCATCAGCTCCATAGGAACAACCGCTCTGTTTATCACAATCATTTCAAAACTACACAATTCTAAAGTGTTCCTTTTCTATTTATAGTAAATGCTCCTTTTCGATAAATTAATTCAAAATTAAACGATCAAACAAAAAGCAAGACTGTTTAAATGGTATACTGACGGGTATATATTTAGCATATATATTTATTTTTTCAATGCAAAGGCGTTAAGGGACTTTAAGCACCTGTGATCTCCTGAGGTTGGTCCAATCCCATTAAGTGGTTAAAGAGACATTAGTTAACCCTTTACTCAACAAATACGCCTTTCTAAGCTTTTGCAAACAGAGTAGACCATTTGCCATGGCTACAACATTCTATGCCCATGTCCTACCATAAAAAATTATCTAATTAATATTCATGATGTCATTATTTCTTACGTGAACATTCATGGAGTAAAGGGTTAAAGAAGTTTTACGTTAAAACTTAAAATCATTTTTCAGTTAATGTGACCTATTTACACAGTGGACCAAAAATTGGTGAATAAACATCAGCTCTTCAATGTCAGAAACATGAAACTTGTTTATTCAATTGAGTTTCTTGCTACAGTAAAACCCCACTAAACTGGAGATTCAAATTGAAAGTTATGTAGTTTTTAAACTATTGTGATATATACAGCATTTGCTCCTATGGAGTAAATGCTCCAATTATATACATGTATAAATCACAATGGTTTCAAAAAGTCACTTTTACAAAGGTGTCAGAAGGCATCAATAAGAGGGAATGGGTTAAGCAAACAGAACAAACCCTGATCAGACGATCTGTTTGCAAAGGCATAAAAAGGTTATCTCTGTTTGCAAAGGCATAAAGAGGAGTCTAAATCCGATTTATAATGGGTTTAACAGATATGTAATCTCATGCACACTACTGCACATGCTATGGGGCGTTATCTAGGCCAGCCACAGGCAAACCTTTGTCAACTTACCGATAGTAAACAACTTAAATATGAGATTTAGGACATATACTGTACCCTTTACATGCTTACCCCTTTCCTCCATAGGCTATTTTAAGATCCATCCACTTTGAATGAATCTACCGAAAAGGAGCATTAATTAGGGAAAAGGATTTTTTTTTAGAATTTTGTAGTTTGAAACCATTGTGATAAATAGATCGGCATTTTGTCAAACAGTTAACGCAACTAAAATATGCAACCTGAATATTAAATTAGCACTAATACATGTCAAATAACATTCGGTTTCGATATCAAAGACACATGTCTTCTGCTGCATTTTCTTTCCATATACATGTACAGTAAAACCCCGCTAATGTGACCACGTAAAAGAGGTATAATTCTGGGTGCTAGATGCAGGTGGTAGCTTAATGCAGGACAAAAGTAATGCAGAAAGCTCCTAGAGGAGCTTTCTGCATTACTTTTGTCCTGCATTAAGCAACCACCTGGTTATAAAGACACCCGTGTTTATTCATTTAGTGGTCGCATTAGCGGGGTTCTACTGTACTTCTTTTCATCATATAAACAAATGATTTATATAATTGTTTTGGCATTTTTAAATCAAGTTGCAGATGGAGGAATAAGCTAAAAATAGTATGATCTAGGACTAGGATTATGCTTGATATATGTGCGGTGTGGAGAGGGGTGGTTCCCCAACCCTTACAGACTATTGACATGGATAATGAGTGAGTCAGTGAGTGAGTTGGGTTTCACGTCCGACCAACAGTATTTCAGTTATTTGCAGACGGCACCTGCATGAGACAAGTTATAGTGCTGCCTCACTGGAATGCCCCTACCACGGGCACATGGCAAGGGCACCCCACCCAGTCACATTATCCTAACACCGGGCCGATAAGTCCTAGAACTACCCCTTTAATGTCGAGCGTAGACAAGGGAGCTACTAGTACCAACTTTTAACAACTTTTGGTGATTTAACGACTTTGATGAGTAAACTACAAGTGGTTTCATAGATTCAATATAAAGAAAGCGACCAAACAACTCTGATTGCAGTGAACCACTCATAAAGTGTCAATGCTTACAAATGAACCCTTTCCCTGTTGTATATTCATAATATATAAGAAATATTCAAATATATCATAATATTTAGCGTCCAGGTTTTTTTTTTATAATGGTACATGTATATGATTGTATTAATTATTATGAACACGGCAATGTCCCGATATAGCCCCCACAGATATGACTGCAACATCCCAGAATGCGTGTATACTTAAATACCAATAGAGGTAAAGTAACAGTCCTGAGGAAAAGTGCAGCCTGAAGTGGGACTTGAACCCGGGACCCCTCACTTACAGTGCGAGTGCTCTACCAACTGAGCTACCCGGGCTGCTATACGAGCTCTACACACCAGAATCACTACACTTCTCCCCCTTCACTTTTTAGAGATGTCCCAGCTCTCAGACCCTGACTGTGTATCCCATTGCATGGGCCGTCAAACACTTCTGACACCATAAAAGTAACAGGAGGAATAGTGCAACCTGGAGCAAGACTCGAACCCAGGACCCCTCGCTTACAGTGTGAGTGCTCTACCGACTGAGCTACCTAAGCTGCTATAAGAGCTTCACACACCAGAACCACTACAGAGGCATTGTCAAAGGTATTCAGATTCATTCCGGGATTATGGGGTTATTCCTGGATATAGCCATGTACAGAGTGTTGTTTTGTTGTTGTTGTTGTTTTTGTACTGAAAGAAATTGTAGAATCAGGTCTGTTGTAAGTTTATTTATAGGCAAATAGAGCACACCAGGACCCATCTGATATACAAGTGTTTACTGTTTGCAAGTCAAGTAATATTCGGATACAGATAATGGTGCATACTCAAATACTAAAATCGTCATTTCTCCTTCGAAGAGACGATTCTAAAGAGTGGTCACAACATAGGGTTTGGTGGAGAAATAAAGAAGTTTTACTTGGAAATGTGTCAATTTACGCATCTTATCTGTAGCTCTGAATATTTATTTATAAATTTAAATAAAGTCGGGTTAACAAACAATTAGCACAAAGTGCATAATGATACACAAACTCTGAAAGAGCTTTTAAAGCCAACTTAAATATATGCATGTGAAGTAATTCTAAGGGAGGAAAAGTTACTGGCCTGTACTGGGATTCGAACCCTGGACCTCTGGAATACTGCTATATTACTAGTCTGACACTCTTAACCATGTTGCTTAAGGGTTAACCCGACAGCATGGCTGTTGGAGATGCCTTACATAGGTCGATCACTACATTCCCCTCCTCCCTCTTAATCTTTAGGAGCCAGGCATATAACTATGACCTGCAAACCCTCATGCCCCTAAGACTTTACATGCATCCCCACATATGAACCGAATTATCCTCATCGCCAATGATGTAATACTAAGGGAAGAAAAGTTACTAGCCTCTACCAGGATTCGAACCCCGGACCTCTGGAATACTAGTCTGACACTCTATCCATGTTGCAAAAGGGTTAACCCAACAGCATGACTGTTACAGATGCCTTACATAGGCCGAACACTGTATGGATAATGTCATACTGATATTCATTATTTTACATACAACACAATACATGTAGTACATGACACTAAATTACATAAATCCAGTATCTAGAGTTAACCCTCGTCATGTAGGTCCCATATGTTGCTATTTAATGCAAACAGTGTAGACCCAAGCCCAGGTACAGTAGCATGGTCTTACCGTCTATCGAACCTCTTAACCTTTGACCAGGAACAAAAAACGTTTGCTGTGAATATTGAAGAAAAAAATAAATCAGCAGTTCAAAATAATCTTTTATACATCCCCTGAAACAATTAAATATTTTTATCCTCATCTATTAATCCCCAAACAATCCAGTGTTCCCCACCACCCGCATAACAAAAACAAAAATGGCTGCCAGAAAAACCTCACCTGCTTATCGAACCTTTATTTTAGAAACTGTTTACTGTAACATAATACTCATAGTCACGTTATTTCATCATGGGCACGCGACCTTTGCATAAGCTGAAGGGGTCAGAGCTGTCAAACATTTTTAATGTGGTACACTGTTCAATTCATGTTGATATTCTATAACGTAGTAAGAGTTTTCTCATGTTTAGCATAGTTACAGGGAAAATAAACTGTATTGACCTGTTTATGACGTATATTTTGTTTTTAAAGCTACGAGGCGTTGTTTACAGACAAAGCAACGGTACTCATGATTTTATGACGTAGTTTGCACTTGTACATGCGTAAAAAAAACAAAAAATGAAAGGTTCGATAAACAGGTGAGGTTCGATAGAAGGTGAGTGTACGATAGTTTTAGAGAAGCTGTCTGGTTATGCCTTATGGTCAGCAGTTTGCAAATTCGTTATGTGTATATGAAAGAAAGGACGAAGTCAATATCTGACATAGATAACTATTTATTTTAACGATAGACTGAAAGACAGCAGAAACCACAAAGCTAGCATGCTGTCTCAACTATTTACTTATGAGAATGTTCGAATAGAATTGGTCCGAATCTCTCAGCATCGTAGGCGTACTGTACACGCTAAAAAGGAAACAATTTCAACAGAACGTTCTAGAAATGGAATCCTTCCAAATACCTCTGAGTAATTAAAGCGACTTACTAAAATAAAAGTACACAATTGCTGAGCTTTTCCCGAGTAACCGCAAAAGATGGAAGAAAAACAAACATCCAAGTCCCCTCCCACACGTGTAGCCATAAAAAAGTGAACTGTATTGAGAGGAAAGGAAATAAAATTACCGAAATGGGATAATCAAACTATAATGGATACGTGTAAAAAGAAAGTATTTGCAATGAAGAAAATATTCCAAAATAGGGAATTAATATAATACATATCAGAGCAGTTCAAGTATTTATGAAAGTATTTGGTTTAAACATATTTTATTTATAATATTTGCATGAATGTTGTAATGATAACACAGTGGAAAACAAAATGATGGAAAGTATTTAATAAAAAGTGTAAAGGTTATCCATTTTAGATGTGTTCCCCAAATGTCACATAATCTTCAAATGTGAAGTAAATAATGCTGTATCTACAAAGATAAATATTTAAAATCTGTGATAGAAAATATTAGACTCCTGTACCAATATATACTCGATCTACAAAGCATCCGCTTCAAGACATAACTTTAGATGGCTCGGAGAGTTACAATAACTATATATTTGAGTTTGACGACGAAGACAGGTAAAGGCCGGTACGTATAGCTAGGTAGAAGAACTGTAAATATTAAATGTGTGATCTACATTAATTGTCAGTGTGCACATCTCTACCAAGCAGACATGCAAAAAAAATGCCCAATCTGCGAATGAGACAACAACTCTCTGTCTATAGCTGCATGTCTGTCTGTAGATGTAGAGCTGTCTGTCTGTCTGTCTCCCTACCTGTCTATCTGCCTGCCTGTCTGTCCGTCTAGCTGTCTGTATGTCTGTCCTTAATAGTCTCTGTCTTTGTCTCTAGCTGTCTCTGTCTCTCTCTGCCTGTCTGTCTGTATCCCTCTCACTGTTTCTCTGTCTCTGTCTCTATCCCCTGTCTGTCTGTCTGTCTATCCGTTTGTCCATCTGTCTGTCTGTCTGTCTGTCTGTCTGTCTGTCTGTCTGTCTGTCTGTCTGTCTGTCTGTCTGTCTGTCTGTCTGTCTGTCTGTCTGTCTGTCTGTCTGTCTGTCTGTCTGTCTGTCTGTCTGTCTGTCTGTCTGTCTGTCTGTCTGTCTGTCTGTCTGTCTGTCTGTCTGTCTGTCTGTCTGTCTGTCTGTCTGTCTGTCTGTCTGTCTGTCTGTCTGTCTGTCTGTCTGTCTGTCTGTCTGTCTGTCTGTCTGTCTGTCTGTCTGTCTGTCTGTCTGTCTGTCTGTCTGTCTGTCTGTCTGTCTGTCTGTCTGTCTGTCTGTCTGTCTGTCTGTCTGTCTGTCTGCCTGTCTGTCTGTCTGTCTGTCTGTCCGTCTGTCTGTCTGTCTGTCTGTCTGTCTGTCTGTTGGTCAGTCTGTATGTCTGTCGGTCTCTCTCCCCCTCTCTCTCTCCCCCCCCCTATCTCTCTCTCTCTCTGTCTCTCTCTGTCTCTCTCTGTCACTCTCTGTCTCTCTGTCTATCTGTCTGTCTCTCTGTCTCTGTCTGTCTCCGTCTGTGTGTCTCTCTCTCTGTCTGTGTGCCGGCCTGCCTGCCTGCCCACCTCTGTCTCTGTCTCTATCTCTGTCTCTGTCTCTGTCTCTGTCTCTGTCTCTGTCTCTGTCTCTGTCTGTCTCTGTCTCTGTCTGTCTCTGTCTCACTCTGTCTCTGTCTCTGTCTCTGTATGTCTCTGTCCGTCTCAATCTGTCTCTGTGTGTGTCTGACTGTGTGTCTCTGTGTGTGTATGTGTGTGTGTATGTGTGTGTGTGTGTGTGTGTGTGTGTGTGTGTCTGTATCTCTCTCTCTCTCTCTCTCTTGCATGCAGATTAGGCATTTATCAGGACGTCATATCGTCATTTCTTTCTTTCGTATGCTTGCGTTCACAATGACGTTACCTCCCCTTTCTTTTCTTTAATTAAGGAGGAAAATATCGTATGGACATTTGGATAACTCGGATATTTTCCTCAAAATTTGTGAAAGACAATCCAAAAACTTGATAAATTTAAAGCTTTCATCTAAGATTTTTTAGACATTTATCAATTAACAATGCCACTAGGCGTGAAGCCAGTATGCTCATCTTGTAGTAGTAGCAACTCTACAATGTGGAGCAAGAATGATAAGGGAGAAGTAATTTGCAACGAATGCGTCACGAAGCAGACCCAAGTTGGAAAAGAGACGAACGGGAATGGTGTAATCCTTGGGAAGAAGGCAATGACAAGCGTCGAGAATGTGCAGGAGCGTGTGCTTCGAAAAAGCTCAAGAAATAAACCATCAAAATATAGAGTTTCATCATCAAAACCACTTGCAACTAAAGGAAAAAGTAGACGGATTATTTTCAAGAAAAGTGTATGCAGTATTTTATATAACTTTTAATTGATTTATTTTAGCCTTTGTATAAAATCTTATAATTAAAGTCAGTATGGTATATAACAGTTAACGCTAGCTATGAATAGCTAGCCTATTGACCAAAGCAAAATACAGGTATGTGATTGCTCCTGAATCCAGCGGGAGACTCCTGAATTTGAGACCAGCTCCCCCTTAGGAGTGCAATTCTCCCAATTTCTGAAATAAATTGATAAAATGTTTTTTTCCTCCATGACATTTTCTATGTGCGGTGTCACCCCACATCAAAGATCACTGCATCATGTCCTATAAAGTATCACACTGAGTAATTGTGAACCTAGATCACATCTGTGTACTCTAAATGGTGATATCGAGCTACTTTCGGTTTTAACGCTATCCCGGAGAGACTGTAAGACGGCACCTGTCACAAAATTAGCATGCTGTCTTACGGGTCATTAATGAGACTATTGTGAACCCAGTAAAAGCCGCATGTCAGATCCAAAACTCCACTCGCCCTTTAGGGTGAGCATATCAGCGATTTTTTTCCTGGGATTGTGAATGGGTCCGGTACCCCTTGATTTGTGAAAAATTAGCGTCGTTTTGGCAAAAATTGTGAAAAAGTATTAATGTTTTTACAAAAATTGTGAAAATTTGGATAGGTGGTTAAATTTAGCTGTTGAAAGAATTTTTGGCCGAATATAAATTTGCGGACTGAGACACATACGTTTTATTCATATTCTTGTAAAAGCGTCCGAGACGTGCAAAGAAAAGCGATACCAAATTCGATTACCTCGGACTTTATCCCGAGAAACCATTTGAGATACAAAACTTTGCAAAGGGGAATATGGTGATGTAAATATTGGTAAAAAAATCGGTGTAAGTACAAAGTAAAAGGCCGATTGTGAAATAATTCAACAGCTTTGTGAATGGGTCCGACGGACCCTGCTTCTAAATTGTGAAGGTCCGTTTCAAATTGTGACAGGGTCCGTTTTACGGTACCAGTTATATAGGGAAAAAAATCGCTGCATATGTTTTAAAGCACTCGACCGACTCCAAAACCTACTCGCCAATGCGAGTGGAATTTTACACCCCAGGCATTATAAGTGAAACAAATTTTTTTTAAAACTGGTCAGACCTTTACTTTGCCGGTCCCTGTAAGTTACTTTTACTTTTCAGCACAGGGCGGTGATGTCATTTTGGTTGCTATATGCTATAATAAACAAAAGACATCATCTTGGATTTGTTACAATCAAAAGGCTGTCCGTTGTTAGCGGGGGTTTGGGGACTGCAGCCCCCAAGTAATGAATCTAAGCATAAAAAGTGCGTAGAATCCGAGTTTGGGGTCAAAATATCCCAAAACTCTTTATTAAGCGAGAGTAAAGCTTTATAGCAGAGGGATTTTTAACACACTTCTCAGTCTGTCTTACATATACTGAAAGGTTTAGAAATGTTGACTTAATTAACTGAAATGTTGACTTAATTAATTTTACGTCTCTCTTTTTTCCACAGCAACCAGTCAAAGCCCCAACAGCAGTGTCTACAGCAGTAACAGGGGACAGTATTTTCTATGATGTAGGTTTACAGTGAAAAATGCCTAAAGTAACCACTCGCAGTTATAACTTATAAGAATTATAATTTTTGACATTTATTAAATGGGACAATCGTTCTGGCCAATTAATGACATTAAGACAGCTCCCAAACCAAAATCGCAAGCTTATTTTGGCTAGGATTAAACTTGCAACAAGCTTGCAGTTGCAAGCCAAATAGGTTTACGGTAAGCTTGCAGTAAGCTTGCATTTGGAACAATTACGAGCTTGCGATGAGCTTATTTGGCTTGTACAAGCTTATTTAGCTCGCACAAGCTTATTGGCTTGCCGTTAGCTTGCATTTGGAACAATACAAGCTTATTTGGCTCATGAACACTAATTTGGCTAATGCGAGTTTATTTAGCTCGTGCAAGCTTATTTGGCTCATGCGAGCTTATTTAGCTCGCGCAATCTTATTTAGCTCACCCAAGCTTATTTGGCTAAGAATCAATTAACTTGCAAGCTTATTTTGCCTGCATAGAGCTGGTGTATAACATGCATAAGCCTACTCCATAATCAACCTTTTTTAAAAAAAATAATGATTAAAGTTTTCACTGTACTTTAGACTATACATATTTATTTATATACTGGAGATTAACTTTGCTTTATTCCACATTACAAATTTATTTGTTATAAAAGTCTCATCTTTTACAATTAAAGGGAGGTAATTATAACAGTTGTAACAAAGTACTAGTTATGACCTTTTGTTATAAGGATGAAGTGTTTCGTATAACAAACCAATTACACATTGATCATTCTCCTAGTGTCATTGACATCTGAACTTGTTCTACACAGTTTGTCTATGTCCCTTTTTATAATGTCTATTAATGCATAGTTTATAGAAATGTAAGACAAGCATATATATAACATACTATAGATTTAAGTAATAAGAGTACATGTACAGTCAGGCCCCACCCTCATCAGAGGATTAATTGTTGGCCTGATCAACAAATAAACCGGATAGTGAGTATGTACCTATGCTACTGCAAGCCAAATATAGTTTAGCTTGCAGAGATGAAATTAAGCTTGCAGATAAGCTCGCAGCTGTGAGCCAAACTGCAAGTTTAAATATAGTTTAGCTTGCAGAGATGAAATTAAGCTTGCAGTTTAGCTCGCAGCTGTGAGCTGTCTTCATACTTAGTAGGTCACTAAGGTTGGTCATGGCTAGTAGATGACCCCTATTGATTTTGAGGTCAGTAGGTCAAAGGTCAAGGTCACCATGACCTTCAGCTCAAAAATCTTGTCCGCTCAATAACTTGATAAGTATTAGGTATGCTGTCTTCATACTTAGTAAGGTGGTTGGTCATGGCTAGTAGATGACCCTTTTGATTTTTAGGTCAAAGGTCAAAGAGTAGACCCAGATAAGATGGCTCCTATAGGAGCCGTCTGTTCAGGGTCTGCTCCGTTTGCTTAAATGGAATTTGACAAATCTGTTTCTTTACTTTCCGAAATGGCTACAATGCTGCACCTTCCATACTTCATTATAATGATTTTGTTCATGAATATTCAGTACATATTCAAATTTGGAATAAATATAGAACACAGAAAGCCAGGTTAACCATCTTTATTCCAATTAGAATACCAAGTTTTCTTTAACCCATTCCCTCATAGGCTTTTTTTAGACCCAACCACTTTGAATAAATCTACAGAAAAGGAGCATTAACTAGAGAAAAGGACAATTTTAGAATTTTGTACTTTGAAACTATTGTAATAAATAGAGCATCTGCTCCTATAAGAGCAAATGCTGTATTTATCACAATGGTTTCAACAGGTGATTTTTACAGAGGCTTAGAAATGCGTATTTATAGAGGAATGGGTTAAATGATCATGTTTGTTACAAAGAATGAAAGTTTGCTTTGAGAAGCGAGAGTTGTAGCAATTATTCAGAATGGTAAAAAGTTAAATCTGAGTAAACTTTATTCTCAATTACTTTGCAGGGTATATACTACCAAGTAGGAGACATTGTTTCATTAGTGGACGAGGACGGTGATATTTATTATGCTCAGATACGAGGATTCTTACAAGACCAGTACTATGAAAAGAGTGCAGTTATAACTTGGCTTCTACCAACCAAAATGTCTGTGCCGGGTTCCTTCGATCCTTCAACATTTATCCTAGGTAAATAGAATGAATATACATGTACTTATCCCTTTTTCTGATACAAATGCCTTTTCATGCCTCTGCAAACCAGAGTAGACCCAGACCAGATGGCTCCAATAGGAGCCATCTGATCAGGGTCTGCTCTGTTTGCTTATGAAATGATAATAGATCTGACTCTACAGTTTCTACGGAAACCAAAAACTCCTGAGTACATATGCCATTATAAAACATCAGCTTATCATGACATCATCATTATTTTCTACATGAATATTCAACAGGGAAAGAGTTAACCCATTACCTCATAGGCTATTTTTAGATACAAGGTCTTTGAATAAATCAACCGAAAAGGAGCATTAACTAGAGAAAAGGAAAATTTTAGAATTTTGTACAATGTAGTTTGAAACCATTGTGAATTTGTGATAAATACAGCATTTGCTCCTATAGGAGCAAATGCCCTATTTATCACAATGATTTCACAAAGTGACTTTTACAGAGTCGTCAAAAGTTGTCAATATCAGGGAATGAGTTAAATAACTGCAGCATAACTTGTAGTGCATTTATTTTATACACTTTTAACCCTTTCCTTCATATAAACCTTTTTACGTCTTTGCAAATAGAGTAGAATCTGGATCAGATGGTTCCTGTAGGAGCCATCTGATCAGGGTCTGCTCTGTTTGCTTATGACATAATATAGCTCTGAGTTTTTGTGTCACCTGCCGAGAGGCAATGTGTCACTTAGGGATCACTTTTCCAACGTCTGTCTGTCCATCACACTTTCTTTTTTTGGCTGTCATTTCTAAACTAATCATTATAGAGCTTTCAGATATCACATGTGTCTTCCTCTTATTGAGGACCATTGATGTAACTAAGATCCATCACTCTGCATGCAATACTTTTTGAGTTATTCTCCTTTGTTCTGATTTTCCCACTCCAGCATATTAACAGTTTTTGTGTCATTTGCGAGAAGTTGACACATGTGTTCCTCCGAACACTCTTGTTGTCAAAACAAAATAATCCCTTCTAAATTGTACATTCTTATAATTCAGCTTATAAATATTCATGATGTCATTATTTCATATGCGAATATTGAACAGGTGAAGGGTTATGTAGATTTGTCTTTTGGAAACTGGTTTCCTTGAAATCTGTAAATGTGTAAGAAACAACACTCATTACAAACTTTAGTTGTAAACATGTATAAATTTGATTTATTTAAAAATATAAAAATGGTATTGTATGATCAGAATCACATTTAACCCTTCGCTGGCTATTCGCGTCAATATACCTACCTGTAAATAGTGAAGACCCAGATGAGAGAGCTCCTGCAGGAGCTGTCTCATCTGGGTCTGCACTATTTACAAGTTGATTGTACAACCAGTGCACTCCACTGCAGTGATTGCACAGCGATATACTTGTACACAGTGAAGATATATGTAATTATACAACAGGACATGGGTAAAGAAGGAGAAATGTATTTTAAAATTCAGCAAGCGAAGGGTTAACTTTATTTCAACAAAATATTTCTGTAGAATTAGCATGTGGTCAGACCGATATAGTTGCCACAATGAAGCTGCATGCAACTCTGTGACCTACTTGAACCAAAACTCCAATATCCCCCATTGCTCAATAATTTCCCTATCTATGCCTCCAAAATCTTGATCTAGGGTCGTATAATTTCTGGCCTGTCTGTCAGTCTATACCAAACTTTATCCATAACTTTTAACTTTTGTAGATATAAACTCCATACTTTGCATGTATGCTCATCTTATGATGTTCTCATGATTCTGTCATGGTCAAAGTCAAAGAAGTTATTATTTTATGTCTTCCATTTATTTGTGGCATAAACACTTCTTGATTAACCCTTTCCTCCCTTTCTACTGAGTTTCTAGTAGTTTCTACACCTCTGTAATAGTCACTTCTTGAAACCATTGTGATAGATAGAGCATTTGCTCCATAGGAGCAAACACTCTATTTATCACAATGTATTAAAAACTGCAAAATTCTAAAAAATTCCTTTTCTCTAGTTAATGCTCCTTTTCGGTAGATTTATTTAAAATGGTTGGATCTAACAATAGCCTATGAGGGAATGGATTATGATTGGACATATTCCTCCTGTGGCATCATGTTGATCATTGTAGTTTGAATAATTCGGTACATATCTGTCATTCCATCCTGATAGCCTTACTTTCTGTAATAATGAACTTGCCCATAAGGTAGAGCCTGTCATAAAAAGAGGGCTAATTATGGTCTGTAAGGTAGGTGGTAGCTTAATGCAGGTCCTGTAGGAGCTTTCTGCATTAATTTTGCCCTGCATTAAGCAACAACCTGCTTTTTAAGAGTCTGGTAATCAATAAATGAATTGCCGCTTAGGCGCTTTCTTTATACGTATCATGAACCAATCTTATAATTATTATACCCCCATTCACTGCCATTAGTATTGATGCAATTTGTAATGCTTTGTTTTCGCAGGACCTGAAGAGGATCTGCCCAGGAAGATGGAGTATTTAGAGTTTGTCTGCCATGCTCCATCAGATTATTTTAAGTCAAACAGAACTCCATACCCTACTCAAGACAATTCTCCAGAACTCTGTTATGTGTGGTCCTCTCTGGGACCAGAAATTAAAGTGGCTCCAAAAGACATTGATAAGGTATTTGGACCAATGGAAACAGACTTTACTGAAACAAGCACAGTGGCCCCACCCACAAAGAAGTCTAGAGTTGAAAAAGTTAAAGTTAAAGAAGAAAAAAAGTTCATAGTAGTTGAATGATGAATGTTGTGGAAGTTCGTGAATGATTTTGTTTTGACTGTGGCGGCGACAGCGGCTGCCTTTCAGTTAGCCAGAGATAAAGGTGTATATTCAAATCCATAAATACGCCTTTCTACGCCTCTGTAAAAATCACTTTTTGAAACCATTGTGATAAATAGAGCATTTACTCCTATAGGAGCAAATGCTCTATTTATCACAATTGGTTTCAAACTACACAATTATAACATTTTACTTTTCTCTAGTTACTGCTCCTTTTGGGTAGATTCATTCAAAGAGGTTGGGTCTAAAGATAGTCTATGGAGGAAAGGGTTAATACTAACATCTCCACTAAATACTGTGTTGTGACAATTATTTAGAATTGTTGATTTCGTTGTCCAATAGGCAGTTGTAATGAGTGGTCACACCTTAGCGTTTGATTGAGAAAAAAGGGGGAGCTATTTTCTGTTGCGAACAGATTAGACCAGATCTGATGGCTCCTGTAGGAGCTGTCTGATCTGGGTCTGTTCTGTTTACTTATGTTATAAGGATGATATAATATAGATATGATTCTACAGTTTCTGCCACAGCCAAAACTTCCTGCGTCCATGTGTTATTGTAACACTTTTTCTAATTAATTTTCATGATGTCATTATTTCTTACATAAATAAATATATGGAGTAAATATACATGTATTCTGAAAGTGGGAGATCCTTCGAAAGCAAAAGTAGCAATGCAAAAAAGAAAATTGCAGACTCCGTTTTATTGAGTCTGTTCATGAGTAGTAATTAAAAGTGCAACACTACTCATGCCCCCTAACAACAGCTTAAGCAGTATTCAATTTTCAAAACTAATAACATCAAAACTAATGATCCCGATGGACCAGAAAATATAATTACACTGAGAATGAAGTACAGGGCAACTTTTTACGGCCGCCACACAAGCACTTAACACTTGCTGTTGTGAAGTATATATATTCTGAAAGTGTGAGATTCTTCAAAAGCAAAAGTTTCATGTGAGGAACTCTTCCATCTAGGTTGGTGGTTCAACCCGGATGTTCTTCTGTGCATGGAAAATGCAATTCATTCTGTGCACAGAAAAATCTCTTGAGTCTCCCTCCACCTGTAATTAGCAGGACATTGCGATATGACTGAAAAGCTGTAAAAATGCGATGTTAAACCTGAAATAAACAAGTCATTGAGTAAAGGGTTGAAAAAAGTTGAATTCACTCATCATACATGTATTAACCCTTTCCTCCATAAATACGCCTTTCTACGCCTCTGTAAATGTCACTTTATGAAACCATTGTGATAAATAGAGCATTTGCTCCTATAGGAGCAAATGTTCTATTTATCACAATGGTTTCAAACTAGTTACTCTAGTTAATGCTCCTTTTGGGTAGATTCATTCAAAGAGGTTGGGTCTAAAAATAGCCTATGGAGGAGTTAATACTTCTGTTTGATTATTGTTGTCTGCTACAATGCTCAAATTTCACCTCAAAATTACAGAATGCCAAACAGTTTGGATCTTGATGAGACATTAAGTTTATCAAAATGTTTTCAAGGTAATCACGAATTCACTGCCAGCGTTGCAAAGAGTTTAAGCTAAAAACAGTTCAAATATGTTATTCCAAATAGTGTTAAGAGTACATGTAGTCACAATATATGGTTTGGTGGAAAAATGACGATTTTAATATTTGAATATGCACCTTTTTCTATGACACTGTTTCTTGCTGACAGTCAGATATAGGGACAAAAAATATGCCATGTTTTATAGTTTATCAAAATCATGTTTTGAAATGATATGTGTATGCTTGTATCGTGAAAAAGATTGTTTTGTTCATGAAGAACCGGTATAGTGTTTATTTTTTATATACCATACTTCATCACCATAGTACTCGTATGTTTCATTTTGTTCATGAATAAACGAACTATATGTGACTTTTTTGTATCAATCTCTATATTGATTTTTCACAGACAGTTTGCATTAAAGGATCTCTATTTATCACATAACTATCCTTGTTAACCAGTTCCTCTATGAACATCAATTTAACCCTTTCCTCCATAAATACACCTTTCTACGCCTCTGTAAAAATCACCTGTTGAAACCATTGTGATAAATAGAGCATTTGCTCCTTTAGGAGCAAATGCTCTATTTATCACTATGGTTTCAAACTACAAAATTCTAAAAATGTTCCTTTTCTCTAGTTAATGCTCCTTTTCCGTAGATTTATTCAAAGTGGATGGATCTAAAAATAGCCTATGGAGGAAAGGGTTAAGTATTCATAAGTGCATGAATATTTGTAGGCTGAATTTTAAGCTCGTCTATTTTTTAAAGAAGAAAATACAAGCTTATGTCATAACTCTATAGGAGCAGTCTAATCAGGGTCTGCTCTGTTTGCTCATGAATGCATGACCAAAAATACATGGCGAGGGCTTGGTGCAAAACTATTGTAACTCCTTCACTTTGTGAAGTTTGTGAAGGAGTTGCAATAGTTTTGCACCAAGCCCTCGATGTGTCCTTGTGCTGTTATAAGAGTGAATCTAACTAATAATCATGATGTCATTATTTCTCACATGAATAGTCATGGAGTTAAAGAATAAAGATGGAAGTCCCCAATCCTTTACACATGTATATAATAAATAATTCTGTATGAAATAATGACTGCGTATCAGTATAAAGTTGATTTATTATACCCCCCTTTTGAAAAAATGGGGGTATATTGCTTTGCACAGGTCGGTCGGTCGGTCGGTCGGTCTGTCGGTCGGTCGGTCGGTCGGTAGATCGATGGTTTCCGAATGATAACTAATAAACGACTTGACCTAGAATCTTCAAACTTGCTGTGGTGGTTGGTCATGACAAGTAGATGACCCCTATTGTTTTTGAGGTCACTAGGTCAAAGGTCAAGTTCACCATGACCTTAAATGGTGAAATAGTTTCCGATCAATAACTGCTCAAGGGTTTGGCTTGGGATCTTCAAACTTGCTGTGGTGGTTGGTCATGACCACTAGATGACCCCTATTGATTTTGAGGTCACTAGGTCAAAGGTCAAGGTCACCATGACATTAAATGGTTAAATGGTTTCCGATCAATAACTGCTCAAGGATTTAGCTTAGAATCTTCAAACTTGCTGTGGTAGTTGGTCATGACCACTGGATGACCCTATTGATTTTGAGGTCACTAGGTCAAAGGTCAAGGTCACCATGCTCTTAACTGGTGAAATGGTTTGCGATCAATAACTGCTCAAGGGTTTGGCTTAGAATCTTCAATATTGCTGCGGTAGTTGGTCATGACAACTGGATGACCCCTATTGTATTTGAGGTCACTAGGTCAAAGGTCAAGGTCACCATGACCTTAACTTGTAAAATGGTTTCTGATCAATAACTGCTCAAGGGTATGGCTTAGGATCTTCAAATTTGCTGTGGTAATTGGTCATGACCACTGGATGACACCTATTTATTTTGAGGTCACTAGGTCAAAGGTCAAGGTCACCATGACCTTAACTGGTAAAATGGTTTCTGATCAATAACTGCTCAAGGGTTTGGGTTAGGACCTTCAAATTTGCTTAGGTGGTTGGTCATGACAACTGGATGACCCCTATTGTTTTTTAGGTCAAAAGTCAAGGTCACCATGACCTTAATTGTTGAAATGGTTTGCGATCAATAACTGCTCAATGGTTTGGCTTAGGATCTTCAAACTTACTGTGGTGGTTGGTCATGACCATTAGATAACCCCTATTGTTTTTGAGGTCAATAGGTCAAAGGTCAAGGTCACCATGACCTTAACTAGTGAAATGTTTTGCGATCAATAACTGCTCAAGGGTTTGGCTTAGAATCTTCAAACTTGCTGTGGTGGTTGGTCATGACAACTAGATGACCCCTATTGATTTTGAGGTCACTAGATCAAAGGTCAAGGTCATCATGACCTTAACTGATGAAATGGTTTCCAATTAAAAACTGCTCAATGGTTTGGGTCGGGATCTTCAAACTTGCTGTGGTAGTTGGTCGTGACCACTAGATGACCCCTATAGTTGTTAAGGTCACTAGGTCAAAGGTCAAGGTCACCATGACCTTAATATGTGAAATGTTTTCAGATCAATAAATGATCAGTGGTTTGGCTTAGGATCTTCAAAGTTGCTGTGGTGATTAGTCATGACCGCTAGATGACCTCTATAGTTGAGGTCACTAGATCAAAGGTCAGGGGGTCTGGGGGGTATACATGTTTTACAAACATCTCTTGTTTAACCCTTTCCTCCATAAATACACCTTTCTACGCCTCTGTAAAAATCACCTAGATTGAAACCATTGTGATAAATAGAGCATTTGCTGTATTTATCACAATGGTTTTAGAACAACAAAATTCTTTTTTTATGCCCCCAAAGCTACGCAGCGTGGGTGGGTGTGTGGGTGGGTGTGTGTACCTTTTGTCCGGAGTATATTTCCTTTGTCACATCAGCTACGGATACCAAATTTGGTGTGTGAGTTCATCTTGGAATGGCGGAGTGTCGCGTACCATTTTCATGTCACTGTGACCTTGACCTTTGACCTTGATTCTACAAAAAGCTTGTCTGGAGCATATCTCCTATACCTTACCAGCTACGGATTCCAAATTTGGTGTGTGAGTTCATCTTGGGATGGCGGAGTGTCGCGTACCATTTCCAGGTCACCTTGACCTTGACCTTTGACCTCGATTTTAAAAAAAGCTTATACCTTACCAGCTACAAAAAGCTTGTCCGGAGTATATCTCCTATACCTTACCAGCTAAGGATTCCAAATTTTGTGTGTGAGTTCATCTTGGGATGGAGGAGTGTTGTGTACCATTTTCAATTCACTGTGACCTTGACCTTTGACCGATTTTACAAAAAGGTTGTCCAGTGCATATCTCCTATACCTTACCAGATACGGATTCCAAATTTGGTGTGGGAGATCACCTTGAGATGGCGGAGTGTCGGGTACCATTTTCAGGTCACCTTGACCTTGACCTTTGACATCTATTTTACAAAAAGCTTGTCCGGAGCATATCTCCTATACCTTACCAGCTACGGATTCCAAATTTGGTGTGTTAGTTCATCTTGGGATGTCCGAGTGTCGCTTACCATTTTCAGGTCGCTGTGACCTTGACCTTTGACCTCGATTTTACAAAAAGCTTGTCCGGAGCATATCTCCTTTACCTTACCAGTTATGGATTCTAAATTTGGTGTATGAGTCCATCTTGGGATGGCGGAGTGTCGCATGCCATTTTCAGGTCACTGTGACCTTGACCTTGACCTCGATTTTACAAAAAGCTAATACCTTACCAGCTAAAAATTTACCCAGGATCTGTTTTTAACGTTGACAATCACCCCCAGGGTCCTTTTTAACGTTGAGAATGACCTAGGGTCCTTTCGACCCCCGGCTCTTTTCTTGGCTATCATAATCATCAAAGGTTCTGTTTTTAATGTTAAGAACTGACTCCTGTGTCATTCTTAACAGCATCAAAATTTCATGTAACACCTGCATTACATTGTATTGTTTTTCCACCAAAATGCGTTTCGGTGTCAAACACTTTGGGGGCATTTGTCACCCATGACGACTCTCTTGTTTCTTCTTTTCTGTAGTTAATTCTTCTTTTTGGTAGATTTATTCAAGGAGGCGGGATGTAAAAATAGCCTATGAGGGAATGGGATAATGGCATATGATCTCAAGGGAATATTTGATAATGGCAGAAAGTGTAGAATCAGATCCTTGTAATTCCATAAGCAACCGAGCACACCATGATCAGACTGCAAATGCATAAATATATGTCTGTATCTAGGACAGTTAAATACAGGTGTCTGCTTAACCCTATTCTCCATAACACCTTTCTACACCTTTGCAAACAGAGTTGACCCGAATCAGGTGGCTCCTGTAGGAGCCATCTGATCAGTATCCACTCTGGGTTTTTTGCCCCCGTTGACGATAGTCAGGGGTCATTATGTTTTGCACCTGTCCATCCGTCTGTGTGTCACGCTTGTACGTGCAGTTGGTTGTCACATTTTTTTATTGTCAAGCACCACCTCGAGGGCATCTCTGTGTCTTACAGGCACAATTTTCTAGTCTTATGGAATTACATGGACTGATTCTTCAGTTTTTGCCAGGGTTAAAATTTTCCTTGTTCATAAGCCTTTATAAATGTTACCCTAATTGATATTCATACATACATTATTTCTTACATAAATATTCCTTCTCCAATGCAAACAGTGAAAGCAAATGCTCTATTTATCACAATTGTTTCAAAACTACACAATTCCAAAACTTTCCTTTTCTCTAGTAAATACCCCTTTTCAGTAGATTTATTCAAAGAGATTGGATCTAAAAATAGCCTATGAGGGAAGTGGTTAATAAAGATTCTAAAACAAAATTGTCATAAAAATTATGAGAATGACAAATTAATAAATTTTTAAATTGTACTGTTAAAGTTTCTTTTATGTTATGCCTATGGTAAGCTAGAATTGTGTACATAGGACACAGATGCCCCCTTCCTGGCGACATTGTCTCTAAATCGAGCA
Source organism: Azorinus chamasolen (assembly GCA_963576725.1). Taxonomy (NCBI): domain Eukaryota; kingdom Metazoa; phylum Mollusca; class Bivalvia; order Cardiida; family Solecurtidae; genus Azorinus; species Azorinus chamasolen. Next base: position 76,323,043 of record OY755248.1, read on the forward strand.
AAAGTTATGACTAATGTTAAAGTTGGTAATAAACAAACAGACAGGGCAAAAACAATATGCCATCCAGATCTGATCTGGGGGCATAGAACTGATCTGAGAGGCATAAACACGGTCAGAGCAAAAACTCCCTTCTTTATAGCCTTCTTTGCATCAAGGTTGTTCATCTGGGGCTTTCCTCCACCTGAAATTAGCTGGACGTCGTGACTTTACTGAAATACTGTTAAATGTCGTAAAACTCGATAAAAAACAAACAAAACCATCTTTCATTATATGGTAACTGTTTCTTCTATGAATAATATTCAGTTGATATTGAAATTTGGAAAAACTATAGAACAGGGAAAGGATTAATACTGGGCCATTCAACTTTGAGTTTTTTCCAGCATATTAAGGTTTTAAACCATTTACCCAATGAATATTCATATTGGATATGATTACATCATAAATACTGATTACAGTTGAACTTCGATATCTCAAACTCGGATAACTCGAACTTCGGGATAACTCAAACTAAAAGTTAAGTCCTTCCAAAATTTACAATTCAGAATAATATTGTTCTAAAATGTATCACTACGCATATCTAGAAACACATGCTCCAGCTTAATGCAAGTCTAAAGTAATGGTGAAAGCTCCTTCAGACCTGTATTAAGCTGTGAATTTGAGTAATTAAATGACTCGAACTTCTGTTATCTCGAACTAATTTGTGTGGCCCCTTGAAGGTCAAGATATCAAAGTTCAACTGTAGATTTTTAAAATGCAATTTTTGCTATTGAAGCAGAAAACGTAGAATCAGATCTATATTATTCCATGAGCAAACAGAGCAAACCCTGATCAGTCGGCTCCTTTAGGAGTCATCTAATCTGGGTCTACTCTGTTTGCAAAGGCATATCTATGGAGTAAAGGGTTAAATTTCTTAGTTAACTATTATGAGCTCGATTCCTGGTAACTTGCTATTAGTTTGGATCATTATGAGCCTGGACCAAACAAAGGTATTCTTGCATACATTAAATCCTCTCTATAACAGCCACTAAATTTTTTTGTGTGTTGATTAGTTGGTATTGAGGGCAGGTGGCTGCTTAAAGCAGGGTGAAAGTAACACAGAACGCTCCTATAGGAGCGTTCTGTGTTACTTTCACCTTGCTTTAAGCAGCCACCTGCCTTTAACACAAAATACTTGATGTAATTTAGTGGCCGTTACAGAGAGGTTTTACTGTACATGATTCTCTCCATCAACTTGTTTGCCTTTGGTGAGAGAATGACAAATTTTAGCGACTTAGCGCAAAATGTTACATACACTTTAGTTGAGATTGTTTTTCATCCTGTTGTTTTCAACCACATGGCCTGTTTAGATTCTTTTGAGACACTCTTACTCGGTGCCAGTTGTTTGCAAATTATCTCTCAATTGCACAATGTATATTAACACATTACCCCCTACTGACGCATATTTGCGCCTCTATAAAATTCAAATTGTGGTAAATAGAGTATTTGCTCCATAGGAGAAAATGCTCTATTTATCACAATGGTTTCAATACTACACAATTCTAAAACTCCTTTTCTATAATTACAGTTTCAGAGAAGAATTTTTTTAAATAGTTTCTTAAGAAAAACTAATAAGCCCTTGGGCGGGGCCATTTTTGGCCCGGGGGTCATAATTTGAACAATCTTTGTAGAGGACCATTAGATCATGCTACATACGAAATATCAAAGGTCTAGGCCTTACAGTTTGAGAGAAGAAGATTTTTAAAGATTTTCCTATGAAATACTGATAATCCCTTTGGTGGGGCCATTTTTCGCCCGGGGGTCATAATTTGAACAATATTTTTAGAGGACCATTAGATCATGCTACATACCAAATATCAAATGTCTAGGCCTTACAGTTTCAGAGAAGAAGATTTTTAAAGATTTAAAGATATTACCATATATGAAACAAGAGGGCCATTGGCCCTATATCGCTCACCTGAGTTACAGTAATACATGTATATTGACATGTTAATTTTTCAGTGGACAACATTTCTAGCAGATGAAATAAGCTTAGTGCACTGCTTTCACCCTTTCACTGCTGAATAAACTTGAACTGAATTCAGAACTAATACCAAGTGACTGGTTGACCAAGATCTAAACTGTTTACAACTTGTGCCATTTTTGCCTTAGCTCAAAATGCCTAAAACTGGTCTTTGAGAAATTCAAATGACTTCAATAAAGCTATGCAATTATACCTTGACCCAGGTATATAGGCAAATAGAGTGCTAGGCAGTACATAATGCCAGTTTTTGTGTGAAATGACCAATAAGAATATCTTTAAAAATCGTTTAACCCTTTCCCTCATATAAAGCTGTTTTTATGCATTAGCAAACAGAGTAGACTCAGATCAGACGACTCCTACGGAAGCTGTCTGATCTGGGTCTTCTCTGTTTCTTTTGACACAATATAGATCGGATTCTACAGTTTTTGTCAAAGCAAAAACTTCTCTTCAGAGAAATAATGTGTTTTACACATTAAAAATAAGAGTAGACTAGATCAGACGGCTGCTATAGAAGCTGTCTGATCAGGGTCTGCTCTTTTTACATTTGACAAGATATAGATTTGATTTTACAGTTTTTTTCAAAGCTAAAACTTCTATTTATGGCATTAACAATTTTTTTAAGCATTAGCAAACAAGAGTAGTCCCAGATGAATTTTTGTCAAAGCAAACAGGTTAAGGGTTAATAGGTGTTTAGAAATAAGTCTAGCTCTAGGTGTGAATATCTGATGATAATTCAATTAAACGGGTCATTAGTATTTTTAACAATTGAAATTGAGAAGAGTTACGTCTACTGTTATAATTAAGTTATATTTACTCAGTTATTTCATTAATATCATACAAGATTCAGACATTTTAGGACTTTTTAATGTGTTGTCATCAAATTTTATAAAAAAAGTTATATTTAAGATGCTTTTTGGGGCAGCAGACTTAATCCACAGTAGTAAGTTTAACACCTATCATTGTTAGGGGGGGGGGGGGGGGGGGGGGGGGGGATTATCATGTTTTCTTAAGAATTACCATGACTTATATCAGTTGGGCCATTGCATATAATCATGTTTTCACAGTTTTCTTAAACATTACCATGACTTACATCAGTTGGGTTTGGACCCAGATCAAAAGTCTAGATGGTGATCATTTTCCTTGATTGGCTGAATTTTTACTTTCCTATATCTCTCACATCTAATTTGAGAGACATTGGAAGACACCATGTAACATCACTCACACTACACACTGGGGTTAATGGGTCAAAATGCCTTTAATGTTTCGTCTGCAACAAAAAGTTATTGTCATCTGCTTCAATTCTTAAAATAAACTTACTTTCATTTTTTTGCAAAAATATGGTTAAGATGATAAACAGTTTGGATCCTGATGAGATGCCGCAATATGCGGCCTCTCATCTGGATCCAAACTGTTTGCATAGGTAATCACAGTTTCACCACTAGCATGCAAAGAGTTAAGAGTCATGCATTGACCTGGAGAGATTTTACTGCCCAGCAGCTGTAATCTTTGAACTGCTGCTGGTCTGCAGTTCAGGATCTGGAGTTGATATTTAACCCTTAATTTCTCTCATATAAACTTGTTTTCATGCATCTGCAAACAGAGTAGACCCAGATAAGGTGGCTCCTATAGGATCAAGGTCTGTTATTTGCTAATGGAATTTGATAGATGTTTCTATGCCTTCTAAAACAGCTACACTGATTCACCTTCAACATTTTACTATAAATAGTTATAAATAGAATGATACTAGCACTCCAATGCAGTTATGTCCCTTTGTCCCTTATGGCTATGCTGATGGGACAAGGGAAATAACTGTGAGGAAATTACCTTTTAAGTGTTACAGATTCTGATGTTAAGTAGCATAAAACCCCAGGGTGAGACCATTTATGGCCCAGGGGTCATTATTTGAACACACCTGGTAGTGGTATATTAGGTGATGCTTCATACCAAATATCTTAGCTCTAGATTATGTGGTTTCAGACAAAAAGATTTTTAAAGGTTTCCCTATATAAGTCTATGTAAAAACTACAAGCCCCAGGGCAGGGCCATTTTTGGCCCAGGGGTCATCATTTTAACAAACTTGGTAAAGGACCATTAGATGATGCTATATACCAAATATCAAAGCTCTAGAAATTGTAGTTTCAGAGAAGAAGATTTTTTAAAGATTTCAAAAAAAACCCTGTAAAAGTAGTGGGGCGGGGCCATTTTTTGCCCGGGGGTCATGATTTTAACAAAACTGATAGAGGACATCCTAAGGTACATTTCTGTGAAATTTGGTTGAAATCCTCCCAGTGGTTTGGGAGAAGAAGTCATTTGAAATAAAAGTGAACGGACAGACGGACAGACAGACAGACGGACGACAGGCGGTCACAATAGCTCACCTTGAGCCTTTGGCTCAGGTGAGCTAAAAATGACCACGCCCTCTGGCGCCCATGTTTTTTGCCGGATCAAAATTCTTTTAACAAATTTTAAAGTCTATCAACTGAGAAACATTTTGGTGAAAACTATATTCAAATCGGACAAGTCATTCTGGAGAAGAAGATTTTTCTAGATATTGTTTACAGTTGCCATGGCAACAAGACCGATGGCCCCACCCACTATCTTTTAACAACTTTTGAAGCACCCACTCACAGTATGTCTTTGACCAAGTTTGGTTACAATTGGGCAGTCGGTTTCAGAGAAGAAGTTGTTTGAAATTGACGGACAGACGGACGCCGGACACAGGGGTATCACAATAGCTCACCTTGAGCACTTTGTGCTCTGGTGAGCTAAAAAACTGAAAAGCCCCAGGGCGGGGCCATTTTTGGTTCAGGGGTCATAATTTTATTAATCTTGGTAGAGGAACATTAGATAATGCTACATACCAAATATCAAAGGTCTATACCTTATAATTTTACAGAAGATTTTTAAAGATTTTCTATGAAAAACTGATAAGCCCCGGGGCGGGCCATTTTTGTCCTGGGGGTCATAATTTGAACAATCTTAGTAGAGGACCATTAGATCATGCTACATACCAATTACCAAAGGTCTATGCCTTACAGTTTCAGAGAAGAAGATTTTTAAAGATTTTCCTATGAAAAACTGATAAGCCCCGGGGCGGGCCCATTTTTGGCCCAGGGGTCATAATTTGAACAATCTTAGTAGAGGACCATTAATCATGCTACATACCAACTATCAAAGGTCTATGCCTTACAGTTTCAGAGAAGATTTTTAAAGATTTTCCAATGAAAAACTGATAAGCCCCAGGGCGGGGCCATTTTTGGCCCAGGGGACATAATTTGAACAATCTTAGTAGAGGTCCATTACATCATGCTACATACCAAATATCAAAGGTCTATGCCTTACAGTTTCAGAGAAGAAGATTTTTAAAGATTTTCCTATGAAAAACTGATAAGCCCCAGGGCGGGGCCATTTTTGGCCCCGGGGACATAATTTGAACAATCTTTGTAGAGGACCATTACATCATGCTACATACCAAATATCAAAGCTCTTAGCTTTGTGGTTCCAGAGAAGAAGATGTTTAAGTAGATTGTTGACGCCTACACGTACGCACGACGCACATACGCACGACGCCGGACACAGGATCATCCCAAAAGCTCACCTTGGCACTTTGTGCCAGGTGAGCTAAAAAGGTTGGGTTTAAAAATAGACTAGGAGAGAATGAGTTAATTGTTTTGAACCAAGCCTTTAACTGTATTTACTTTCTTCAAATTATGCAGAACAAAACAAAGTATTTCATAATTTTTATCAATTTATTACAATTTTATATTAAAACAAATTCTTATACATGATCAAATATATAGCATTTTCCATACATTAATAATGAAGGTCCTATGTGAAGTACCCTTGTGTCATCTAGACAGATTTGTCAGTCTGTCTCAATATATTTGTGCTTAACCCTTTCCTCCATAGGCTATTTTTAGACCCAATCTCTTTGAATGAATCTACCGAAAAGGAGCATTTACTAGAGAAAAGGAACATTTTTAGGAATGTTTTAGTTTGAAACCATTGTGATAAATAGAGCATTTGCTCCGAAAGGAGCAAATGCTCTATTTATCACAATGGTTTCAACAGGGGACGTTTGCAGAGGCTCCAAAAGGTGTCAATATGAGGGAATGGGTTATAATTATGAGGGAATGGGTTATATGAGGGAATGGGTTAACCCATTCCCTTATACTGACACATTCTGATGCTTCTGTAAAAGTAAACATAGGAGCAAATTCTCTATTCATCAAAATTGTTTCAAAAGTACAATTTTCTAAAAAAAAACTTTTTTTCTAGTAAATGCTCCTTTTTCAGTAGATTCATTCAAAGAGGTTGGGTCTAAAAATGACCTAAGAGGGAATGAGTTACTGCACAACAAATATAATGAAAAAAAAAACCCTTCCAAAATGATTTTCTTTTAGCAGCCACCTGCTTTTAACAACTTTCATGTTTCTTCATTAAGAGGTACCTTTAATGAGATTGCATTGTATCCAGAACATACAATGAATTCAACTCATTTGCTGCCACTGGCGACCCCACTATTAATCATACAACAGGATCCAAACTGTTTCATGCTGTGAATTTGTTTTATTTAACCCATTCCCTCATAGGCTATTTTTAGTTCCAACCTCTTTGAATAAATCTTCCGAAAAGCCTTAAGGAGCCTTAACTGGAGTAAATTTAAATTTTAGAATTTTGTAGTTTGAAACCATTGTGATAAATAGAGCATTTGCTCCTATAGGAGCAAATGCTCTATTTATCACAATGGTTTCCAAGAAGTGACTATTACAGAGGCATAGAAAGGCGTATTTATGGAGGAAATGGTAAATGGTTAATGTAGGAAGAAAATAATAGAGAAAGTCACCAAGTTAAAGACTAACAAAAATGAAACTTCTTTTGTATGCTCATTTTAACCCATTCCCTCATAGGTTATTTTTAGACCCAACCCAACAATGAGTTGATGAAATTCACCTTTGTGAAAAAACATCCAACAGATCAAGATTAAACATCCAACAGATCAAGATTAAATCAGGGGTCTTCATTGTAGGGGTTACAATGTTTGTCACAATATAATAAATCGCTGTTGACTAGAATTTTATAAAACAAGATGTCTTTGCGGAACATTATACCCCAATATGACCTCTGACCTTGATGTATGACCTTGACCTAAATAAGTCACCCCTTAAAATGTTCACCTTCATAAGTTGCATATGCATGCCAAAGTTGGAGTATGTACATGCAATGGCGACAAAATTATTCCCAACATTAACGCAAAACAAACCTACCAACGTACAGAAAGAGCAAAAACAATACCCCCATAAAAATGAAGATGTGTATCTCCAAACTTTTCTGAAAATAGTCAAAATCAAAACAAAAATTCAATAATGCAAGCTGCACAACTTATATTTTGTATAATGATGAATGTCTTCTGCGTTTCAAAATAAACCTTTCAAAACTACTAACCCATTCGTCCATAGGCTATTTTTAGATCCATCCTCTTTGAATAAATCTACCGAAAATGAGCATTAACTACAGGAAAGGAAAATTTTAGAATTTGTAGTTCTGAAACCATTGTGATAAATAGAGCATTTGCTCTTTAGGAGCAAATGCTCTATTTATCACAATGGTTTCAAAAAGTGACTTTTACAGAGACATAGAAAGGCGTATTTATAGAGGAAAGGTTTAATGCAGTGGCAATACTTTTCCCCCTTAAAATCACTACAAAGTCAAATTTAATCATTTAATTAACAGTTTAAGTCTGCCAATTCTTCAGCAACACATTTAAGAACCACAAAACTTATCATTATGTAACTTGTGTTTGTTATTTATAAGAAGCATAAATATATATATAATTACTTTACCATTTACTCGATAAATACGCTTTTCTATGCCTTTTGCAAACAGAGTAGACCCAGATCAGATGGCTCCTATAGGAGCTGTCTGATCAGAGTCTGCTCTGTTTGTTTTATGAAACAATATACATGTAGATATAATTATAGTTTTTGTAATGGTCAAACATTCACGTGTTCATATACTATTAGGAAAATGCATCTAGTTAATATGCATGATGTCATTATTTCTTACATGAATATTCATGAAATAAAGGGTTAATTAACACAAAACTTATCATGTGTAAATTATCTATAAGAAGCATATATTAGCAGTTGGGTCTGACATGTTGTTTTTATACGCCCACCTAATAAAGGTGGTCGTATATTGTCGTGGCCCTGTCCGTCCGTCCGTCCGTCCGTTCGTTCGTTCGTTCGTTCGTTCGTTCGTTCGTTCGTTCGTTCGTCCGTCCGTCAACATTTTGTTTGTCAGCTGTTTTCTGGGAAAACTATTTGACAGATATTAATGAAACTTCACACAAATGTTAAATGCATCAAGATCTGAAGCTGAGTAGATTCTGAGATTCATTTGATATTTCATTTCAGAGTTATGGCCCTTGTCCTTAAAAAATATGCAAAGTTTGTCCGCTGTTTTCTGGGAAAACTATTTGACAGATATTAATGAAACTTCACACAAATGTATAATGCATCAAGATCTGAAGCTGAGTAGATTCTGAGGTTCATTTGATTTTTCGTTTCGGAGTTATGGCCCTTTTACTTAAAAAATAATGCAAATACATGCAAATAGTTTGTCCGCTGTTTTCTGGGAAAACTATTTGAGAGATATTAATGAAACTTAACACACATGTTTAATGCATCAAGATCTGCAGCTGAGTTGATTCTGAGGTTCATTTGATTTGTCGTTTCAGAGTTATTGCCCTTGTCCTTAAAAAATATGCAAATAGTTTGTCCGCTGTTTTCTGGGAAAACTATTAGAGAGATATTAATGAAACTTCACACAAATGTTTAATGCATCAAGATCTGAAGCTGAGTCGATTCTGAGGTTCATTTGATTTTTCGTTTCGGAGTTATGGCCCTTTTACTTAAAAAATAATGCAAATACATGCAAATAGTTTGTCTGCTGTTTTCTGGGAAAACTATTTGACAGATATTAATGAAACTTCATACAAATGTTTAATGCATCAAGATCTGAAGCTGAGTTGATTCTGAGGTTCATTTGATTTCTCATTTCAGAGTTATGGCCCTTGTCCTTAAAAATATGCAAATAGTTTGTCCACGGTTTTCTGGGAAAACTATTTGAGAGATATTAATGAAACTTCACACAAATGTTTAATGCATCAAGATCTGAAACTGAATTGATTCTGAGGATCATTTGATTTTTCGTTTCAGAGTTATGGCCCTTGTCCTTAAAAAATAATGCAAATAGTTTGTCGGCTGTTTTCTGGGAAAACTATTTGAGAAATATTAATGAAACTTCACAAAAATGTTTAATGCATCAAGATCTGATGCTGAGTCAATTTTGAGGTTTATTTGATTTTTCGTTTCGGAGTTATTGCCCTTTTACTTAAAAAAAAATTGCAAATATATGCAAATAGTTTGTCCGCTGTTTTCTGGCAAAACTGTTTGACAGATATTAATGAAACTTCATCCACATGTTTAATGCATCAAGACCTGAAGCTAAGTCGATTCTGAGGATCATTTGATTTGTTGTTTCGGAGTTATGGCCGTTGCACTTTACAAAAATCTGCAAAAATGAGGATTAGCTGTAACTTTTTTATTTAATAAGATATTCACTTCATTTTTTTAAAAAATAGTATCACCTTAATATGGAAATCAAGATCTGAAGCACAGATTAGAAAATGTCAACACTTATAAGGCATGTTGAATCAGAGAAAGTTTGCAAGTGGGCGTATTATGTACCGTATGCGGTACTCTTGTTATTTATAGATGACCCGTATATTGGGATTATACCACTATTGCATTAGGTGAGCTCAGCATTGCACCGACTATGTCAACTTACACTATTTAATTTAATCGCTACAATGTATCGGCAATCAGACTTCTAGTCTAACCAGCTGCACGAGCTTCAGGAGAATTTCGCTCGTCAATTTAAGCAAAACCCTTTTGTATAGAATGGAAGAGTTTGGTAAAAACCAAATCTATTAATAACAAGAGATGTCACAGTCACGTGACAAATGCCCCCAAAATTATACCCTGTGACCTTGACCTTTGACCCATGGACCAGGGAGTTGACACATCGTCTTTGTGTGGTGAACATTTGTGCCAGGTTCCTTTGAAATCCATTCACAGATAAACAAGTAATTGTACCCTGTGATCTTGACCTTTGACATATGGACCAGCGAGTTGAAAGCGACACATCATCTTTTGTGTGGTGAACATTTGTGCCAAATTATATTGAAATCCATTGATACATAAAGAAGTTACAGACCGGACACGAAATTTGTGACAAAGTAATTGTACCCTGTGACCTTGACCTTTGACCTATGGACCTGGGAGTTGAAAGCGACACATCGTCTTAGTGTGTTTAACATTTGTGCAAAATTATATTGAAATCCATTGATAGATAAAGAAGTTACAGGCAAAACACAAAATTTGTTACAAAGTAATTGTACCCTGTGACCTTGACCTTTGACCCATTGACCTGGGAGTTGAACGCGACACATTGTCTTTGTGTGGTGAACATTGTTGCAAGTTATATTGAAATCCATTGATAGATGAAGAAGTTACAGACCGGACACGAAATTTGTGACAAAGTAATTGTACCCTGTGACCTTGACCTTTGACCCATGGACCAGGGAGTTGAACGCGACACATCGTCTTTGTGTGGTGAACATTTGTGCCAAGTTATATTGAAATCCATTGATAGATGAAGAAGTTACAGACCGGACACGAAATTTGTGACAAAGTAATTGTACCCTGTGACCTTGACCTTTGACCCATGGACCTGGGAGTTGACCCCGACACATCGTCTTTGTGTGGTGAAGATTTGTGGCAAGTTATATTGAAATCCATTGATAGATGAAGAAGTTACAGACCGGACACGAACTTTGTGACAAAGTAATTGTACCCTGTGACCTTGACCTTTGACCCATGGACCTGAAAGTTGAACGCGACACATCGTCTCTGTCTGGTGAACATTTGTGGCAAGTTATATTGAAATCCATTGATAGATGAAGAAGTTACAGGCCGGACACGAAATTTGTAACAAAGTAATTGTACCCTGTGACCTTGACCTTTGACCCATGGACCTGGGAGTTGAACGCGACACATCGTCTTTGTGTGGTGAACATTTGTGCCAAGTTATATTGAAATCCATTGACAGATGAAGAAGTTACAGACCGGACACGAAATTTGTGCCAAAGTAATTGTACCCTGTGACCTTGACCTTTGACCCATTGACCTGGGAGTTGAACGCGACACATCGTCTCTGTCTGGTGAACATTTGTGGTAAGTTATATTGAAATCCATTGATAGATGAAGAAGTTACAGACCGGACACGAATTCCGGACGGAAGGACAGACGGACGGACGGACAGACGGACAGACGGACGGACGGACAGACGGACGGACGGACAGACGGACAGACGGACAGACGGAAGGACGGACAATGCGATTACTATATGCCCGCCTTTGGGGGCATAAAAACGACAGGTCACTCCTACTTTCTAATAAATATATATATACTTACTAATAAGGCTATGTGAAATTGTGGCAGTAGCACCATAGGGAATCCTTGTAGTAATATATACACTGAATATAATTTCATAAAAAAAATAAAAATAAGCTAAATCAATATCTGATTGCATTACATTAAAAACTACTTTTTTCCATCTGAATAAATTCACAACAAAGATTACCAAAAATGCTATTCAAAGGACAGACACTTGTACACTGTATACATGTATGGAAAACAAACAAATTCTACATTCAATTAAAATGTACCAACAGACTTTTTAAAAATTAAATACATGAACACTTTCTTCAAAAAATATTTTTATCACCTATCCCTTTACGTGATGTACAATATACATGTATATCCAAATAAGAAATAATGACATGATGAGTATTAACCCTTTCCTCCATAAATACGCCTTTCTACGCCTCTGTAAAAGTCACTTTATGAAACCATTGTGTGCATTTTTATCACAATGGTTTCAAACTACAAAATTCTAAAATTTTACTTTTCTCTAGTAAATGCTCCTTTTGGGTAGATTCATTCAAATAGGTTGGGTCTCTATAAATAGCCTATGGAGGAATGGGTTAACCCTTTCCCTGTTCTGTATTCAGAAATAATGATGGCATGAATATTTATTACCTTGATTTCTGTAATATAAACTTTTCAAGGGAATTTTTTGCTTTGACAAAAGCTGTAAAATCTGATCTATATCATGTCAAAAGCAAACAGAGCAGACCCTGATCAGACGGCTCCTATAGGAGCCGTCTGATCTGGGTCTACTCTGTTTGCAAAGGCGTAAAAACACGTTTATTTGAGATAAAGGGTTAATTATCTGATTTATTATAATAGCACATGAACATTGGAAATTTAGCTATGCCAACATGTAGAACCAGATCATTATTATTTCATAAGCAAACAAAGCAGACCTGAATCTGACAGCTCCTACAGACGTCATCTGATCTTGGTCTACCCTGTTTATGTGTTTACAAGCGAAAAAAGGTGCATTATTAAAGGGTTATTCATGAAATTAAATGCCAATTCATGATTGCATCAAATGCACAGTTCAATGAGGAAAAGAACAGTTAAGCAGTTAAGCCTTGTTAACTCAAAATTTTAATAGGCAGGTTCCTGCTTAACCCATTCCCTCATAGGCCATTTTTATATCCAACCTCTTTGAATAACTCTACCAAAAAGCAGCATTCAGCCATTAACTAGAGAAAATATTTTTTTTTTGATTTTTTTTTTGTTGTTGTTCTGAAACCATTGTGATAAATAGAGTATTTGCTCCTTAGGAGCTAATGCTCTATTTATCACAATGGTTTCAAAAAGCGACTTTTACCGAAACATAGAGGAAAGGGTTAATGCAGAGTTAAAGCCATGAAGAGGAGCTTTCTGCATGACTTTCACCCTGCATTAAGCTGCCCCCTGTGTTAACCCTTTCCTTCATATAAACACATTTTCATGTATTTGCAAACAGAGAAGACCCAGATCAAATGGATCCTATAGGAGCTGTCTAATCAGGGTTTGCTCTGTTTGCTAATAGAATTTGATGGATATGTTGCTTAATTTTAAAATGGCTACAATGTTTCACATTTAATATTTCATTATAACTATAATGTCCATGAACATTCAGTAGGTATTGAAATTTGGAATAAATATAGAACAGGGAAAGGGTTAACGACCAATAATAATACTTGTTTGAGCGTTTGAGTTAACAAGATTTTACGTTACTTTGACTTGACAAATGGTGTAGATCTAGTATACATATATGAAAATAAACAATGAATGCCCAAATACTTTTAGGGAAGAGCAAATGTTTGGCCAGAAGGACAACAGTAAGTCTATCCCCTCCCCATCTATAGGTTGGGCAAACAAATTATGATATAATGGCAAGCATATTTAGTAATTTACACTTTAATACTGCTTCAAATGCATACATTGACTCATCAAACTAGTTATTTTTCTTTAACCCATTACCTCATAGAACATTTTTAGATCATTACCTCATAGGCTATTTTAGATCATTACCTCATAGGCCATTTTTCGATCCAACCAATTTGAATAAATCTACCGAAAAGGAACAAAAACTAGAGAAAATGACAAATTTAGAATTCCGTAGTTTGAAACCATTGCGATAAATAGAACAGGGAAAGGAATAGGAGCAAATGCTCTATTTATCACAATGGTTTCAACAGGTGAATTTTGCAGAGGCGTCAATAAGAGGGAATGGGTTAAAAAGTAGAAATGAGTCCAAAGTATATTATAGATGCTCCAGCATTTAATCCTTTCCCTCATATAAACGTGTTTTCACGCATTTGCAAACAGAGTAGACCCAGATCAGACGGCTCCTAGAGGAGCCGTCTGATCAGGGTCTACTCTGTTTGCTAATAGAATTTGAAAGATCCGTTTCTTTACTTTCTAAAATGGCTACAATGTTCCATCTTCAGTATTTCCTTACAACTATTTTGCCTATGAATATTCAGTAGGTATCGAAATATGAAATAAACATAGAACAGGGAAAGGGTTAAATATGACAATGTAGCTTCAAAATGGCGTACAACAAGGCCGCTATGGCAATCCCAGTTGTATAAATTCACAAACTGATCAAACATTCTATTCGGTTTTATCAATCTTGGTCAAATACTATGTATGACACAGGAACACTACTGTCACCTGCCGGCAAATGTGTGATGGAAAAAAAAGCGTATAAGACAGACAAGTAGAAGACAAGAGTAGAAATCTGTAACCTATACCCTCATATTGACGCCCCTTTAACCCTTTCCCTCATATAAACGTGTTTTCACGCATCTGCAAACAGAGTAGACCCAGATCAGACTGCTCCTCGAGGAGCTGTCTGATCAGGGTCTGCTCTGTTTGCTAATGGAATTTGATAGCTATGTTTCTTTACTTTCTAAAATGGCCACAATATTCCACCTTCAATATTTGATTATAATTATCTTTTCCAAGAATATTCAGTAGGTATTGAAATTTGGACTAAATATAGAACAGGGAAAGGGTTGAAAGGAGCGGATTTCTTATAATGGCAAATGTACACAGAATTGTTTCGTTTTGCTAGGAAATGTAGAATCCGATCTACTCTGCAAAGGCAAAAAAAAGTGTTTTATATGAGGGAAAGGGTTAACGTTTATGAAATTAGTCTATTAAACCCTTTCCTCCATAAATACACCTTTCTACGCCTCTGTAAAAGTCACTATTTGAAACCATTGTGATAAATAGAGCATTTGCTCCTATAGGAGCAAATGTTCTATCTATCACAATGGTTTCAGAACTACAAAATTCTAAAAATTTCTCTTTCTCTAGTTAATGCTCTTTTTGGGCAGATTCATTCAAAGTGGTTGGATCTAAAAATAGCCTATGAGGTAATGGGATAAATGAATATTTATGAAGTACACGGTTGATCATAACATGATTCTACACATGGATCAACATTAATTCTTTGGCATACTCTGTATAAATGAAAGGTAATTACCAATCCATTAACACAATGATTTCAATTGGTGATTTTTACAGAGGTTGTAGAAAGGCGTATCTATGGAGAAAAGGGTTATAAAATTCTTTGGCATACTGTAAATGAAAGGTAATTATCAATCTAAACACCTTTCTATCGTTGAAAAGCAAAATATAATGACTAAAACTAAGGCTATCACTAAATGTGACCGACAACCCCCAATCTCTAAGCCAACAAATGTGACATGGGAGGAAAATTAGTAACATGCTTTACTTATATATCATAAGCCTGATGTTTGATCCTAACCATAACTTGTTAAATTTAGGTTCACAGATTCAAATGATGGTAAGTCATAAATGACCTTTTTGAAAAAGATTCAATAAAAATTGATAGAACATGTTCTTCACAACCAACAGATAAAATGATTCCAGTAGACACCCACATCAACTTCAGTGTCAGGAATACTGACTCTCTTTCTCTCTCCCTTTCTCATCTTTACTACATGTATATCAGTTTATAGATATTCATCTAATAACAGTTGAACTGCAATATTTCGAACTAGGATAACTCAAACATGTGACAGCTCAATCCAGGTCGAAAGTAATGCTTTCAGCAGCTTTCAGTATTACTTTAGACCTGCATTAAGCTGTGAACTTGAGAAATTGTCCAGATTAGTAAATGGATGACTCAATCCTCTGATATCTCAAAGTCATTTGTGAGGCCCCATGAAGTGGGAGATATGGAAGTTGAACTGTATGTACCATACTGTAACACTCTTTCCCATGTATATGTACAGTAAAACCTCTCTATAATGGCCACAAAATTGTGTTAATTAGTTGGTATTTAGGGCAGGTGGCTGCTTAAAGCAAGGTGAAAGTAAAACAGATCGCTCCTATAGGAGCGTTCTGTTTTACTTTCACCTTGCTCTAAGCAGCCACCTGCCTTTAACACAAAATAATTGATGTAATTTAGTGGTCATTATAGAGAGGTTTTACTGTATACTAAAATCAAACTATAGTTAGTCTATACTGACCCTTCAGTATAAAGCCGTAAACATGTGAATGAGATATCTGATTAGAATGGTAGTCTGAAAATATGGTAAGAGTTGTGTCCTAATCATTCCTTGACGTCTGTCAAGTAACAGACTGATGTGCACGATTTCTCTCCTGGAAGAAAGACTTGCAGAATTCATATGTACTGATCATAATGGCACAGGCAGGGGCCACCTTGATAACACGTGGTGTGAGACCTGGAATAAAACAAATACATTTTAGAACTTATGTTTCATTGTTTCGGTGTTTTACGTCGCTTTTAACAGTATTTCAGTCACATAGTGACACTTGCTAATTACAGCAAGAAGGAAGACCCAGAAGTTTGTATGGAACAAGCTGCACTGTTGTATGCACAGAAGAACATCCAGGTAGAACCACTGACCCACCACAAGCCAGCTGGAAGGAACTACCAATAAATTGTCTTGTTTCATGACAAGCATAAGCTTAATGCAGAATAAAAGTATATTGATGGCACATACCTGTAGAAAGAACTGATTCAAAGATATTTGGTATACAGTGTGTTTTCTCATGTACAAAAATTCTTACCAAGTATCAAGTATCTTTTCACCAACAATTACGCAGATACTGCTCCAGACAGATGGACAGAAAAATAATATCCCTTCACAACCCGATCTTGCTGTTACTCATTAAAATATCCAAACTGGCAAGGAACCTGAGCTACATGCACTTGAGTAAAATTTTATGTACGAAATAATAACAGCAGAAATATTTGATAAGTTTTTAAAATGACATATTAACACTGGAAACTTAACCCATTCCCTCATAAGTTATTTTCAGATCCTATCTCTTTTATTAAATCTACCAAAAAGGAGCATTTACTAGAGAAAAGGAACATTTTAAAAATTTGTAATTTTGAAACCATTTTGATAAATAGAGCATTTGCTCTATTTATCACAATGGTTTCAAAAAGTGACTTTTACAGAGGCGTAGAAAGGCATATTTATGGAGGAAAGGGTTAATCAATTCAGCAAACAGAACAGTCTGTCTACTATTTCTGCAATGGCGATGAAAGACATATTTATGAAGTACAGGGTTATATATATTCAGTTTCTTTGATGGCAGGTTTCGTATTTAATCCTTTAAGTTAATCCATTACCTCATAGGCTATTTACACCATGAATATTCATGTAAAAACAAGATGTGTTTGTGAAACACTATGCCCCCTCATATATTTGACCTCTGACCTTGACCTCTGACCTTGACCTTGACATGTCACCCCTCAAAATGTGCAGCCTCATGAGATACACAAGCATGCCAAATATCAAGTCTCTATCTCTACTGGTCCAAAAGTTATGGCCAATGTTAAAGTCGGCGATTTGACCCATATATTTGACCTCTGACCTTGAAGGATGACCTTGACCTTGACACGTCACCCCTCAAAATGTGCGGCTTCATGAGATACATATGTATGCCAAATATCAAGTCTCTATCTATACTAGCTCAAAAGTTATGACCAATGTTAAAGTTGCTGACAAACAAACAGACAAACAGACAAACAGACAAACAGACAGACAGACAGACAGACAGACAGACAGACAGGGCAAAAACAATATGCCCCCGACTATCGTCTATGGGGGCATAAAAAATCACATCATAAATATTAATGAGTTAATAACACATGAACTTTTGGCAATGACAGAAACTATAAAATCAGGGCCCATATTCATAAATCTCCTTAAGAATAAATTAACCTTTATAATAGGATAACTTAAGGAGGAAGTTTCCGTCTACATTTAGAGCAAAACTATTGAGTGAATATTTATTCACTGACTTTTAGAATATATGGTTATGTATATATACTATATACAGCTTTATTTCTCTTAAATATCTTTACTTGTATTGATTTTATAAGATTAAGGAATATTCAAGAAACTAAGGAATTTTCTTAAGTTTCTCCTTAGGAGCTTTATGAATATGAGGCCAGATCTATATCATTTCATAAACAAACTGAGCAGACCCTGATCAGACAGCTTCTACAGGAGCAGTCTGATCTGGGTCTACTCTGTTTGAGAAGGCATGAAAAGGTGTTTATATGAAGGAAAGGGTTAACAGAGCAATGTCTTGAGATTATGTGCAGAGCCTCCACCAAACCTTATGTTGTGACCACTCTTTAGAATAGTCTCTTCGAGATGACTCTAAAGAGTGGTCACATTATAGGGTTTGGTGGAGAAATAAAGGAGTTATTCTTGAAAATGTTTTAACCCTTTCGGCGCCAAATTTCTAATTGTCGTCTGCAATGCAATTTTTGTTAAGTCATTTGGTAAAATAATGAAATGAGATATATAAATGCAAATTTCAAAGGAATAAAGCGCAGATATAGAAGAAGAGTTTGAGACAAATAGTGAAGTCCCTGATCAGAGTCCCCTTATCAAAGCGGTGTCTGATCTGGGACTGCACTATTTGTCGTGGTGCATTAATGCGACATCTGCGGTCAAAGGGTTAATCTACACATCTTAGCTGGACCTTTGTGCAAGTACTACTATATGATGACCTATAGACAATGATCAAATGAAATACATACCAACAAATAATGCTTGGAATCCTTGCTTCCTGTACAAGTTTTGTATAAGAATCCAAGTTGACGATACTAGTTTTGTTTCTGAAAAAGAAATGAAGTCCTGAAGTGAGATACATGCACTTTCAATTTCTAGATAAATTTTGAGACTGCAAATTTATATTTATCTCTTTACTCCATAAATACACCTTTCTATGCCTTTGCATACAGAGTAGATCCAAAGCTGACGGCTTCTAGAGGAGCCATCTGATCAGGGTCTATTGTGGTTGCTTATGATACGGTAATATAGAACTGATTTTAGTTTCTGTCAAAGCAAAACATTTCCTTGAAAAGGTTACATTATGACCATTTATAATAAATTATTTCATACATGAATATTGAACAGTGAAAAGGTTAACCCATTCCCTCATATCAACGCCTTTTGACACCTCTGCAAAAGTCACCTGTTGAAACCATTGTGATAAATAGTGCATTTGCTCCTATAGGAGTAAATGCTCTATTTATCACAATGGTTTCAAACTACAAAAATCTATTTTTTTCCTTTTCTCTTGTGAATGATCTTTTCCGGTAGATTTATTCAATGTGGTTGAATCTAAAAATAGCCTATGAGGTAATGGGTTAAAGACAGGAGAAACTAAATACTCTTACCTTTGGCAAGTTCCACTTTACCCAACTCAATCTGTCTATGGGTCTTAATCACATCAAATGGCAATGTCAGAACAGCTGCAGTCTGTTACAAGGTAGAGAATACACTTAATAGGCCGAGTCCTAATCATGGTTATCGTAGCCATAAAATTGATATTCATCAACAACAAGAGTGTTCGGAGGAATACATGTGCCACATGCTCGTAACTGACACAAAAATTGTTAATATTCCGGAGTGTGAAAATCAGAACAAAGGGTAATAACTCAAAAAGCATTGCATGCAGAGTGATGGACCTTAGTTACATCAATGGTCCTCAATGAGCAGAAGACCCATGTGAAATTTGAAAGCTCTATAATGATTAGCTTAGAAATGACAGCCAAAAAAAGAAAGTGTAACGAAAATCAGAACAAAGGGGAATAACTCAAAAAGTATTGCATGCAGTGATAGACCTTAGTTACATCAATGGTCCTCAATGAGAGGAAGACACATGTGAAATTTAAAAGCTCTATCATGATTAGTTTAGAAATGACAGTCAAAAAAATAAAAGGTGACGGACAGACAGACAGATGGCCAGACAGATGACGGAAAAGTTATCCCTCCCTCTTGGCAGGTGACACAAAAATATATCCTTGAGGTTCAATTCCACCGATGCATTTTCTTACAAAAAATGTGTTGTTCACACACATGTATATTGCAAAATAGTAGAAATACTGTTTACATTCTCATTAATATTCATTAGCTACATATTTATATACAAAAAAGTAACATGAAGATCAATATCTCCGTTTCAGTCTGTATCAAGTTCCATACTGGTTTACTAAAATAATATCAGGTAAGAAGAACAGCTGATTTAAGTGTGTTTATATTTACATCTCATTAATATTCATAAATGTGGCATTAATATTCATGAACAAATTAAACATGTACAAAAAGTAATGATCCTCTGCTCTCATCTTTTTTAGTACAATATTTGGTATCTTGGTTAATATACATATATTTCCAACCAACTCCTTACTGATTTATAACTTACACTTCCTGCTACAGCTCCAACAGTAAAGCTTTCCATAAAGGTCAGCTTTGAACTGTTTCTTTCCTTCATCACCTTCGTCTTCACAGACTCATACCAAAACCAGTACAGTGCTGAAAACAAAGACGGGTTTTACTTGATCTATTGTTGGACACATTCCTAATGAATCAGAAATGGAATTGCTACCTGCTCGGGGGTTGGTGCTGTAGGTAGTTTAATGTTTGATGTACAGTAAAACCGCTCTATAATGACCACTAAATTGTGTTAACCCTTTCCTCAATAAATACGCCTTTCTACGCCTCAGTAAAAATCACCTATTGAAACCATTGTGATAAACAGAGCTTCTTTTCGGTAGATTTATTCAAAGTGATTGGATCTAAACATAGCCTATGGAGGAAAGGGTTAATTAGTTGGTATTTAGGCCAGGTGTCTGCTTAAAGTAAGGTGAAAGTAAAACAGAATGCTCCTAAAGGAGCGTTCTGTTTTACTTTCACCTTGCTTTAAGCAAACACCTGCCTGTAACACAAAATACCTGATGTAATTTAGTGGCCATATTAGAGAGGTTTTACTGTAGATCAAAAAAAATTTACACAACCCTAAAGTAGAACAAAATTTCATCTAACAACAATTTTCGAACAAAATTCAAGATCTAATCTTACATATCGGATTTTGTTAAAAGTTTAACTTAATTCTATATTTTTAACTCTTTCCTTGTTCTATATCTATTTCAAATTTCAATAACTTATGAAAATTCATGGACAAAATAGTTATAATGAAGTGGTTATAACAGAGACGTAGAAAGGCGTATTTATGGAGGAAAGGGTTAAATTTTCCTTTTTTCTAGTAAATGCACCTCTATATTAAATCTAAGATGTTGGTTCTAAAAATAGCATATGTGAGAATGGGTTAATACAATTAACTCTTTCCTCCATGAATATTCATGTTAGGCATTATGACATCATGGATAAACAGTCCGATTATTGTGCACATGAGCACGGGAAATTTTGTCCATGAATATTCAGCAGCTAATGAAATTTGGACTAAATATAGAACAGGGAAAGAGTTAAACCACTGAACATTGTATTGATATATCAGGGTACCTGAGAAAGGAATGTCCCTGAGTAGTGTGGGCCCGAGCCCTCTCCACAGTGAGGGTATGCCACTCTGCTTGACTGTGCGTCTTACAGCTACACCCAGTTGCTTGTATGACAGTTGTTCTGACTGCAGTTTGGTGCGCATAAGCTCAAGTGGGCTGATGACAGTCACAGCAAACACTGGAATAAAGGTAGGCAAGAAAATTGTATATTTCATCAAAGCAATGACAGTATGTATAGCAGAAATGCTTTAACCCTTTGGCTCATGAATATTCATCTGAGAAACAATGAATGTACAATTATTAATTAGCTGAATATAATAAGGACATCATAAACAAGTGGAGTGTTGGTCATGGCAGAAGCTATAGAATCCGACCTATATAACTTAACCCTTTCCTCCATAAATACACCTTTCTATGCCTCTGTAAAAGTCACTTTATGAAACCATTGTGATTAAAAGAGCATTTGCTCCTATGGAGCAAATGTTCTATTCATCACAATGGTTTCAAAACTATAAAATTCTAAAGTTTTCCTTTTCTCTAGATATAAGTCCCTTTTGGGTAGATTCATTCAAAGAGGTTGGATCTAAAAATAGCTTATTGGGGAATGGGTTAAGAAGCAGACACAGCAGACCCTGATGAGACCGCACATGCAGGAGGCGTGAAATGAATACCATGCAATAGATTAAAGCACCCGCTTTGAAAATAAATATTAGAATCATCAAGAGAAAGACACTGTTAACCCATTCCCTCATAGGCTATTTTTGGATCCAACCACTTTGAATAAATCCACAGAGAAGGAGCATTAACTATAAACAAGAGAGCCAGAATGGCCCTGACATCGCTCACCAGGCAATCAGAGGAGAAGATTTTCAAAGTTTTCACTATAAGTTTCTATAGACAAGAGGGCCATGAGGCCCTGAAGCGCTCACCAGACATAACCCCAGGGGCGGGCCATATTTGACCACAAGAAATCATGTGTACACCCTTGGTAGAGAACCACAAGGCAAAGCAATATGCCATTAATTAAAGGTCTAAGCCTTATGGTTTCAGAGAAAGATAATATTTATATTTTTCCCATGAAAAACTGATAAGCCCTGAGGCAGGGCCAAGTTTCGCCCAGTGGTCAGGGTCGTAAGTTAAACATTCTTGGCAGAGGACCACAAGCCACAGCTACATATTTGTAGAGGATCATTAGATCATGTTACATACCAAATATCAAAGGTCTAGGCCTTACAGTTTTAAAGATTTTCCTATGAAAAACTGATAAGCCCTTGGGCGGGGCCATTTTTGGCTTGGGGGTCATAATTTGAACAATATTTGTAGAGGACCATAAGATCATGCTACATACTATATATCAAAGGTCTAGGCCTTACAGTTTCAGAGAAGATTTTTAAAGATTTTCCTATGAAAAACTGATAAGCCCTTGGGCGGGGCCATTTTTGGCCCGAGGATCATAATTTGAACAACTTTTGTAGAGGACCATGAGATCATGCTACATACCAAATAACAAAAGTCTAGGCCTTACAGTTTCCGAGAAGAAGATTTTTAAAGCTTTTCCTATGAAAAACTGATAAGCCCTTGGGCGGGGCCAATTTTTGGCCCGGGGGTCATAATTTGAACAATATTTGTAGAGGATCATAAATCATGCTACATACGAAATATCAAAGGTCTAGGCCTTACAGTTTCAGAAAAGAAGATTTTTAAAGATTTTCCTATGAAAAACTGATAAGCCCTTGGGCGGGGCCATTTTTGGCCCCGGGGTCATAATTTGAACAACTTTAGTAGAGGACCATAAGATCATGCTACATACAAAATATCAAAGGTCTAGGCCTTACAGTTTCAGAGAAGAAGATTTTTAAAGATTTTCCTATGAAAAACTGATAAGCCCTTGGGCGGGGCCATTTTTGGCCCAGGGGTCATTATTTGAACATTCTTTGTAGAGGACCATAAGATCATGCTACATACCAAATATCAAAGTTCTAGGCCTTACAGTTTCAGAGAAGAAGATTTTTAAAGATTTTCCAATGAAAAACTGATAAGCCCTTGGGCGGGGCCAATTTTGGCCCGGGGGTCATAATTTGAACAATCTTTGTAGAGGACCATAAGATCATGCTACATACCAAATATCAATGGTCTAGGACAGAATGGTTTCAGAGAAGAAGATTTTTAAAGATTTTCATATATTACCATATATGGAAAAAATGACCACGCCCTCTGGCGGCCATGTTTTTTGCCGGATCAAAATTCTTTTAACAACTTTTAAAGTCTATCAACTGAGAAACATTTTGGTGAAAACTATATTCAAATCGGACAAGTCATTCTGGAGAAGAAGATTTTTCTAGATATTGCGTACAGTTGCCATGGCAACAAGACCGATGGCCCCGCCCACTATCTTTTAACAACTTTTGAAGCACCCACCCACAGTATGTATCTGACCAAGTTTGGTTACAATTGGGCAGTCGGTTTCAGAGAAGAAGTCGTTTGAAATTGTTGACGGACAGACAGACGGACAGACGGACAGACGGACAGACGGACGACGGACGCCGGACACAGGGGTATCACAATAGCTCACCTTGAGCACTTTGTGCTCTGGTGAGCTAAAAACTAGCCACCCCTGGGGCGGGGCCAATTTTGACCCACAGGGGCATAATTTATATAAATTTCGTAGAGGACCTGAACATGATGCTATGTGCCAAATATGAAAGCTGAGAACCATCCAGTTTCAGAGAAGAATATATTCAAAGTTTTACTATCTATTTCTATATAGAAAACAAGGCACCCCTGGGGCGGGGCCAATTTTGACCACAGTGGCATAATTTATATAACTCTTGTAGAGGACCTGAACATGATGTTATGTGCCAAGTATGAATGCTGAGAACCTTCTAGTTTCAGAGAAGAAGATTTTCAAAGTTGTCACTATCTGTTTCTATTGAAAACTGGCCACCCCTGGGGAGGGGCCAATTTTGACCCCAGGGGCATAATTTATATAACTTTTGTAGAGGACCTGAATATGATGCTATGTGCCAAATATGAAAGCTGAGAACCTACAAGTTTCAGAGGAGAAGCTTTTCAAAGTTTCACTATATGTTTCTATTGAAAACTGACCACCCCTGGGGCGGGGCCAATTTTGACCCACAGGGGTATAATTTATATAAATTTCGTAGAGGACCTGAACATGATGCTATGTGCCAAATATGAAAGCTGAGAACCATCCAGTTTCAGAGAAGAATATATTCAAAGTTTTACTATCTATTTCTATATAGAAAACAAGGCACCCCTGGGGCGGGGCCAATTTTGACCCACAGGGGCATAATTTATATAACTTTTGTAGAGGACCTGAATATGATGCTATGTGCCAAATATGAAAGCTGAGAAACTACAAGTTTCAGAGGAGAAGCTTTTCAAAGTTTCACTATATGTTTCTATTGAAAACTGGCCACCCCTGGGGCGGGGCCAATTTTGACCCCAGGGGCATAATTTATACAACTTTTGTAGAGGACCTGAACATGATGCTATGTGCCAAATATGAAAGCTGAGAACCTTCCAGTTTCATAGGAGAAGCTTTTCAACGTTTCACTATATGTTTCTATTGAAAACTGACCACCCCTAGGGTGGGCCCAATTTTAACCCCAGGGGCATAATTTATATAACTTTTGTAGAGGACCTGAACATGATGCTATGTGCCAAATATGAAAGCTGAAAACTCTGCAGATTCAGAGGAGAAGATTTTCAAAGTTGTCACTATATGTTTCTATTGAAAACTGGCTACCCCTGGGGCGGGGCCAATTTTGACCCCAGGGGCATAATTTATATAACTTTTGTAGAGGACCTACAGATGATGCTATGTACCAAAGATGAAAGCTGAGAACCCTGTAGATTCAGAGGAGAAGATTTTTAAAGGTTCAAATTGTTGACGCATGACGATGGACGACGCACACTGACGGACGATGCACATCAGGCGATCACAAAAGCTCACCCTGAGCACAAAAGTGCTCTGGTGAGCTAATAAGGATAATTCAAGAATTTTGTAGTTTGCAACCATTGTGATAAATAGAGCATTTGCTCCTATAGGAGCAAATGCTCTATCTATAACAATGGTTTCAACAGGTGACTTCTACAGAGGCGTAGAAAAGTGCATTTATGGAGGAAAGGGTTAAATGCAGAATGAAAGTACAGTGTAATACATTAAGCTTTTTGAGAGTGTTCTGTACTTTCAATCTGCAGTTAGCTACGACTGAATACATAACATGTGAGTACTGTCATTAGCAAATGGTGTAGGCCCAGATCAGAGGTCACCTCTGATCTGGGTCTACACTGTTTGTCATTCAAAATCCTCTTGCAAATTTATGCATTCCATACTGAGTGATGGACTGTATAGTTAACCCATTACCTCATAGGCTATTTTAGACCCATTACCTCATAGGCTATTTTTAGACCCATTACCTCATAGGCTATTTTTAGACCCATTACCTCATAGGCTATTTTTAGATACAACCACTTGGAATAAATCTACCGAAAAGCAGCATTAACTAAAGAAAATGAAAATTTTAGAATTTTGTAGTTTGAAACCATTGTGATAAATAGAGCATTTGCTCCTATAGGAGCAAATGCTCTATTTATCACAATGGTTTCACAAAGTGACTTTTACGGAGTCATCAAAAGTTGTCAATATGAGGGAATGGGTAAAACCACTGGGGGGCCAACTACGTAGTATTATCAAATGTTTTGCTACGAGAATTTATATAGGTATTATAATAGATCTGTTTTTCTACGAAGGCAACTTTGTTTTCGTAGGAAAACAATTCCTAATATATACACTGGCTTTGTAGGAAAACAATTGGTCTAAAATACCCATATAAATTGTCGTAGCAAAACTTTTGATGATAATACGTAGTTGGCCCCCAGTGTAAACAGTGATGGGTTATTGCATTGAAAATTCAGGGCTGAATGTGCACCTCTTGCAGTGCAGCCTGCTGCTATAGGTTTCCACCAGTTCTCTGCAAAGGATGCCGTGTAAGTGTGTCCAAACACCCCCTTCAACTGTTCGTACAATGTGAAGTAAACTACTGTTGCTGGCACAGCCATCACCCTGAAATAGACCAAGTTTTCCATGAGAGATAAGAGGCAACAAAGCTACAGATAAGTAAATTACCTAGTTATAGTCTACTTTCAGTCCGAATGACCGCTCAGCCCACTGTACATTTAGCAATAAGGGACACTTAGGGTGCATAACCAAATCAAAGCTACAGATAATGGACACTTAGGGTGCATACCCAAGTCAAAGCTACAGATAAGGGACACTTAGGGTGTATACCCAAATCAAAGCTACAGATAAGTAAATTACCTAGTTATAGTCTACTTTCAGTCCGAATGACCGCTCAGCCGACTGTACATTTAGCAATAAGGGACACTTAGGGTGCATACCCAAATACTAAAATCCTCATTTCTCCACCAAACCCTATACTGTAACCACTCTTCGAAGCGATTCTAAAGAGTGGGTCACAGTATAGGGTTTGGAAGAGAACTAAAGGAGCTATTGCTGAAAATGTTTAATTTTATGCATTTTCTCTGGACCTCTGGGCATACTTACTCTTTGAATGCTAAATATTTGAAGTGGAATAACCCATGAACATTTGACTACAAAGCTGTCTGCTCAGGGTCTGCTATGTTTATTACTTTCGAATATAGATTTGATCCTCAAGTTTCTGCCATGGCC
The DNA here is from genome assembly GCA_963576725.1 of Azorinus chamasolen. Classification (NCBI taxonomy): domain Eukaryota; kingdom Metazoa; phylum Mollusca; class Bivalvia; order Cardiida; family Solecurtidae; genus Azorinus; species Azorinus chamasolen. The sequence goes on from OY755248.1 coordinate 76,350,132, forward strand.
AAAAACGTCTATGTTCATATGCCATTACAAAAATTCAGCAACTAAATACTCACAATGTCATTTCTTACATGGACATTAACCCTTACAGTGCGGGAAACGAGTCACTAATGTCCTTTGCAAACAGTGTATATCCAGATGAGAGGGCTCCTAGAGGAGCCCTCTCATCAGGATTTGCAGTTTGTCATGTTGCACTTTTATTTAGAAAAATCTCTAAATATTCACCATTAGCTTGACCTGTTTGAATTTTGGAATAGTCCATTTGAAAATTCAGCATTATAAGGGTTAAGAAGGGAAAGGGATAAAAAAAAATAATTGTTGATGGTACATGACAGATGACTGACAATGCATGACAGTAACAGGGTGATCCCAATAGCTCACCTTGGCACTTTGTGCCAGGTGGACTAAAAAGAGCACTAATTAAACACAGTCAATGCATCTGCCAAACAATTTGATTTATTATTTGCAGTTAAACACCATTTAACCCTTTACTCCATGAATATTCATGTAATAAAGCGGGTGTATTAACCGCGATTAACCGGTTAATCGGAGATCTATCCAACAATCGATCACACCTGGGAACACTGTAAATCTTTGTACTAAAATACAACTGCATAATATCAATATATGATGAAAGAGCAATGAAGGACCATTTGTTATTATCGATAAATGCTAATAATGTGACTGTATATATCAACATATAATCAAAGAGCAATGAGAAAGACCATTGTTATTATATATATTGTAATTATTATATATGCTAATAATAATTACCTAGGTGCCAATAATGATATGTTGTTACGCTCAAGAAATGTCACAGATATTCAAACTTAAGACATGTATACATGTATTTCTGCCATTGTTTATAATTATCAGCTAGGCATACAGTAAAGTTGTCATGGCTGTAGAGACCTTCTCAAAATACAATATTGTGGGAAACCCCTAAACCTTGTGTAATGTATAAACCATGCATGGCTTCAAACTTGAGAAAAGAAATTGAATTATGATGACATATTCTATCAAGTTAAGCTGATAATTTCATCACAATTCTTTCGAAATCTTTCAGACCAATGACTTTACAAAATTACTACAGATGACAAATAACCATACAGAAGAAGAAAATCGATCAGTTTGATGTGCTAAATAGAACAACCAACAAATAAAATAGGTTTGAAACAAATACATATACTTCAACAGTTTTATTGAACATGAAAACAAATTTAGAAGTATTTTTATGGCTGTTCTAACCTTTAGCACTCTACTGACGAACTAAGGGAAGTAACCAATCCAGTTAACCGGTTACGGATTTTGTAACCGGTTAATCGCCATTTCTTAATCGGCAACGGTTAACCGGGTAATCATTTCAGCACTAGTACAAACTATAGAATCATATATCTATATTATATCATAAGCAAACAGAGTAGACCCTGATCAGACGCTCCATACAAGAGTCATCTGATCTTGGTCTACTCTGTTTGCAAAGGCATAGAAAGGTATATTTTTGGAATAAAGGGTTAAAGCCTGCATAAACCTCAAGTAACAAGTAGAATTTTCAGGCAAGACCACAACCATTATAATAACAAGAAATGTGTCCGTAGGACACCGATGTCCCCACTTCAGACTTTTTGTAACAGAAAGTAAGGGCCATTTTCAAAGTCATTTTTGCAAATATAGGGCAGCAACGCAAAAACGACTGAAGCGATTTACATGGCTATCAAACTTGACCAAGATATAATGGCCACAAACATGTTTGTAAAGTTTGGTGCGGATTGGACAAATACTTTCCAAAAAGAAGTCCAGACAAATTCTTCCAGATGTGCGTCTGGACATACGTACAGACAAGAGAAACCCTATATGCACCACTATGTGGGGGCATAATAAACATTAATTTGATTCTGGTATTAAAAACATTTATAGGTAATAGGAAACTTATTGTCATAACAAACAGTAAAGAATCTGTAACATACAAACAAACAGAGCAGACGCTGATAAGACAGTTCTTAACCCATTACCTCATAGGCTATTTTTAGATCCAACCACCATGAATAAATCTACCGAAAAGGAGCATTGAATTTTGTAGTTTGAAACCACTGTGATAAATAGAGCATATAGGAGCAAATGCTCTATTTATCACCATGGTTTCAATAGGTCACTTTTGCAGAGGCGCCAATATGAGGGAATGGGTTAAACATTTCACTCCATAAATACACCTTTTTATGCATTGCAAACAGAGTAGACCCAGATCAGATGGCTCCAATAGGAGCCATATGGTCTGGGTCTGCCCCGTTTCCTTACGATATATATAGATTTGATTCTACAGTTACTGACATTGCCAAAAATTCCTGTGTCAATTTGATATTTTGCCAATTAATCTAATTATTATTGATGATGTCATCATTTATTAAATGATATTCATGAAGTAAAGGGTTAAGTAATTGTCTGATCTGAGTCCATGCTTATAAAGCTTTTAGTTGAGTCTGAGTTTCGTTCTCAGGCTTTTGATTGGTCAGATTTGAGTTCCCAAGCTTTTGATTGGTCAGATTTGAGCCAAAGGCTCAAATCTGACCAATCAAAAGCTTGAGAACGATCTCAGACTCAACTAAAAGCTTTATAAGCATGGACCCTGGATCTGATCTGGTTAAGCCTCTTTAACTCTTTACACCATGAATATTCATGTAAGAATTAACGACATCATGAATATTAATTATATTAATTGCTATAATAGCACAAGAACATGGGAATGTTTGGCAATGACAGAAACTGTAGAATCATATCTATATTATATCATATGAGCCATCTGATCTGGGTCTACTCTGTTTGCAAAGATGTGAAAACTGAAAAGGCAATTATATGAAGTAAAGGGTTAACCCTTTCCTCCATAAATACGCCTTTCTACGCTTCTATAAAAGTCACCTGTTGAAACCATTAGGAGCAAATGCTCTATTTATCACAATGGTTTCAAACTACAAAATTCTAAAACAATTTTGCTTTTCTTTAGTTCATGCTCCTTTTAGGTAGATTTATTCAAAGTGGTTGGATCTAAAAATAGCATATGGAGGAAAGGGTTAAAGGAAGAAGACTGTTAATGTAGCAAATAAAGTGATGGAAAGTTACAGATAAAACTGATCCCAAAATTATCTCTATTTTCACTGTGAACATTATCCCTTTCCCTGTTCTATGTTCATTACAAAGTTCATTACCTACTGAATATTCATGGACAACACAGTTATAATGAAATATAGAAGGTGATACATTGCAGCCATTTTAGAAAGTAAAGAAACAGATCTATGTCAGACCTATTTTGAAGAAACCGAATCTGGATTCAGACGAACTTAGGAATTATAGGCCTGTTTCGAATTTGCCATTTGTCTCCAAAGTGTTAGAAAAAGTAGTCGACAAGCGTATTGAGTCCCACTTGACCTCAAACGGACTACATGAGCATCATCAGTCGGCATACCGAAAGCATCATTCAACGGAGACTGCTCTCCTGAAAGTTCAGAACGACATCCTTCAATCCCTAGATAAAAACGAAATAACTGTTCTGGTCATGCTTGACTTATCGGCTGCATTTGACACTATCGATCATGAAACTCTGCTAAAACGCCTGGAAAAAGACTTCAGAATTATTGGAAAACCTCTTGAGTGGATAACCTCCTACCTGAATGACCGCTATCAAATAGTCTCAGTAGATGGAGAACTGTCCACCCCAGTTAAAATGGAATATAGCGTGCCACAGGGTTCCGTCCTAGGACCAAAACACTACATCATGTACACGAAACCTGTCGGCTCAATCTGCAGAAATCATGGGCTTAATCACCATTTCTATGCCGATGACTCACAGTTATACCTGTCCTTTAAGCCCAAGGGCATATCCTGTCAACTGGAGGCTTTTTCGCGAGTTGAGGACTGTCTCAAAGAAGTAGTCTCTTGGATGCATCAGAACATGCTGAAGCTCAATACTGACAAGACTGAGGTCATTCTGTTTCATACAAAAAACACAGAAGTACCTGCAGAGGTTAGTGTGCAAGTAGGACCCTCTAAAATCAGGCCATCTTTGTGTATAAAGAATCTCGGTGCATGGCTCGATTCACAAATGGATATGACATCACATGTCAATTCCGTGTGTAGGTCTAGTTATGCACAGCTCCGGCAAATAGGCCATATTAGAAAGTACCTCTCACCTGATGCTACCAAGACTTTGGTAAACTCTCTTGTTACATCGAAAATAGACTACTGCAATTCACTGCTGCATGGGATTTCAAACAACTCACTGCGGAAATTTCAAAGGGTGCAAAACACAGCAGCCCGCATCATTACCAGAACTTCTCGATATAATCATATCACGCCGGTTTTGAAGGAACTTCACTGGCTTCCGGTTCAACATCGGATTGAATTCAAAATTCTGACTCTTACGTATAAAGCCATGCACAATGAATCCCCCAAGTACATTGTCGACATGCTTGACATATACAGGCCGCGCAGAGAGTTAAGGTCAGCAAGCAGATCATTGTCGTTGGTTGTGCCAAAAAGTCGTACGGTAAAATACGGTGAGAGAAGTTTCATGCATGCAGCTCCGAAACTCTGGAATGCTCTACCCTCAGGCATTAGAGACGCAAGGTCACTGGCATGTTTCAAAAGGTGTCTGAAAACGCACTTTTTCAACATTTGTTACTAGGACAGTTTTGTTCAGAATAGGAATGGCTTTCAGCCAACCTATTAAGCTAACAGATTACCCAATAGTCATGTACAGTGGCAACTAAGCTAAGAATAGGAATGGCTTTCAGCCAACCTATTAAGCTAACAGTTGACCCAGTAGTCATGTACAGTGGCAACTGAGTTCAGGATAGGAATGGCTTTCAGCCAACTTATCAAGCTAACAGTTGACACAATAGTCATATAAATGGAATGATTTTCAGTCAGCCAATATATTCTAATTTATGATATTGATGAGCATGGCTTTCAGTCAACTTGTCTGTATCAAGTTTGTTAATATAGATTATTCTAATTTGTGATATTGATGAGCATGGCTTTCAGTCAACTTGTCTGTATCAAGTTTTGTTAATACAGATTATTCTAATTTGTGATATTGATGAGCATGGCTTTCAGACAACTTGTCTGTATCCAGTTTGTTAATATAGTTTATTCTATTTTGTGATATTGATGAGCATGGCTTTCAGTCAACTTGTCTGTATCAAGTTTGTTAATACAGTGTATGCTATTCCTTGCGGATAGTGATTTTATATCTATTGTATATCTTTTGCATATCTTTCACTGACCGGGTGGAAAATAATGTAGTTCCTTCCGGCTAGCGATTTCATATATATTGTACATCTTTCATTGTCTGGATAGATAATCATGCTGATCGTTCCGGTTAGTGATTTCATCCATGTGAAGCGCTTTTGAACGCACATATCAAGTGTGAAAAGAGCGCTATATAAATGTGGTATAATAATAATAATAATAATAATCTATCAAATTCTATTAACAAACAGAGCAGACCCTGATCAGACGGCACCTCTAAGAGACGTCTGATCTGGGTCTACTCTGTTTGCAAATGCGTGAAAACACGTTTACATGAGGGAAAGGGTTAAGCCATTACTCCACATGAAATAACGATGTCATGAACATTCATGAACACAGGAAATTTTAGCCATGGCAGAAGCTGTAGCTCTATATTATTTCATTAAGCAAACACAGCAGACCCTACAAGAGCCATCTGATCTGGTTATACTCTGTTTGCAAAGGCATAGAAAGGTGTTTTAACCCTTTCCTCCATAAATATGCCTATCTACACCTCTGTAATAACCACTTCTTGTAACCATTGTGATAAATAGAGCATTTGCTCCTATAGGAGCAAATGCTCTATTCATCAAAATGGTTTCAAACTACAAGATTCTAAAATCTTACTTTTCTCTCGTAAATGCTCCTTTTGGGTAGATTCATTCAAAGAGGTTGGGTCCAAAAATAGCCTACGGAGGAAAGGGTTAATTGAGTATAGGGTTAATTAAAATTAGATGACTCACAAAGTTGGTGGGAGGCCACTCCATAGTGATGCTACACCTTCATTTCTCCCAATCTGTATAAAAGCATCCTGAAAGCAGTAAGCGAAATTAAAGTTTAGAACGGTTTAGTTTTGAAACCATTTGACAAATCGAAGAAAATGCTCTATTTAATTTATGACAATGGTTTTAAAAAGTGACCTTATTGAAGGCATAAATATGAGGGAATGTGTTAAAACTATTTACACAAATGCACTGCTTCTCTACAACTCTGAAAATGTCGTTCTATATTTGCTTGAAATTCTCATTAATTTCAATGTCACTTCAGACGTCTTATGAAATAAAAGGACAGAGTCTTGAGAAAACTGAAAATAGTGCAGAACCTGATCAAAGACATCCCCTAAAGCTGTTTGACTAACTTATTTTTGTCTACTTCAAATTACAGTAAAACCCAACTAAACCGGACATTAAAAGTAGTATCAAAACTGGTATTTCAGACAGGCGGCAGTTTAATGCAGGTAGAAAGTCATGCAGAAAGCTCCCAAAGGAGCTTTCTGCATGACCTTTATCCTGCATTAAGCAGCCACCTGCCTAACCTAAAAAAGACCAGAGCTCCAGATAAGATGTGTAAATTTAAACATTTTCAACAAATAGCTCCTTTATTTCTCCACCAAACCCTATACTGTGACCACTCATTAGAATCGTCTCAAAGAGAAGATTCTAACCAGTGGTCGCAGTATAGTGTTTGATGGAGAAATGAAGATTTTAGTATTTGGGTACGCACCATTATCTGTAGCTCTGAATCTAAAAAGACCCAACTCGTTCTGTAACAAAATTCCGGTGCTCAACTGTATCTATTTTTAACAGTTTGTGGGGTTTTTTTATCGATTAAATGTACCTACCGTCATGCCATTAAAATTGCCTGGTCTTTTGTACCACTGTCTAAAGTTGTTTGTAAATCCAGAGTTTCCATTTTGACAAAAACATGTATGATCCATTAGACCATTACAGTATAAGTAACACTGTCCTTTTGAGAAATTCTGCGGCGTTTGTTGAGCTTGCATGCGAATCTTGACAACGTCCAGTGGGGTAACTGTGAAATGAAAACCATTATATAATATCATTATTATACATTATATCATAATCTAGTTTTAATCCTTTACCTGTTAGAGATGTTGCAAACGAGAGTAGACCCCGATCAGATGGCTCCTACTGGTTGAAATGATACTGCATATTAGTTAACCCTTTCCTTTATTTAAATGCTTTTTCATGCCTTTGCAAACAGAATTCCTACAACCATATACTGCAGTTGTCACAAATGTTACGGTTGAATTTGTGGACACAGAAAATCTATGGCTGGCATACGACCATTGCAGTGATGACCCTGGGTCACCATACAGCATCCATAGTTGTTTTTTTTAACTCCATGGCAGCCGCAAGGTAGTCGCATGGTACCCGCACAAAATGCCGTATAGTATCTGTGCAAGTCAGTCTGCAATACAACTTTGTTGTAAAAAAAAGCCGTACAGCGACCACAGAAATTCAGCTGCAACTCTTCAGTCTTTAACAATGAGGGATACTCCGAACAGCAACTTTGTGCAACTAAAAAGGTTGTTTCCATGCTCTGGATGATTCATTGTATTTGATTTCCATTACTCAGAGCGGTGAAATTTTTACCTGTGTAATTTTCGGAAGTATCACACTTCCTTCGTCGGCACTGACTGTTCGACTAGTGCTGGTCAGGTGACCTGGTATGGTCACCTGACTTGAGGAGAGGGGTGTAGAAAAACTTTGTGGGCGCTGCAGATTTTCTACGACCATTGCAGAATCTCTCAATTTCAGCTATCTACTGCCGTAGTTCACATTTGTGTACTCTAAATGGTGATATCGAGCTACTTTCGGTTTTAAGGATATCCGGGCAGACGGCAACCATCACAAAACCAGCTTTTTGTCTTACAGCTCATTGATAAGACTATCGATCTACTGCTACTGTACGACAGTCGTAGAACAAATGTGACTGTGGTTTATGCTGAACCAACTGACATGATGTCTAGGATTGATAGTTTAATTATTGCTGTCTGTTAACCCTTTCCCTGTTCTGTATTTAGGCCAAATATCAATACATGCTGAATATTCATTAACAAAATAGTTATAAAGAAATATGGAAGGTAGAACATTGTAGACATTTTAGAAAGCAAATAAACAGATCTATCAACTCTATTAGCAAACAGTGTAGACCCTGATCGGACGGCTCCTCTGGGAGCCGTCTGATCTGGGTCTACTCTGTTTGCAAATGCGTGAAAACACGTTTAGGGTAAGGGTTAAGTGGTTAGCAGTGTACGTGGAATATGGTAGTGGCTAGGTTAGTCCACACAGGTGTACCAGGCCAGGAAAATTCCACTCGCCACGACGAGTAACTTTCTTGCAGGACGAGTAGAATTTCAGAAATTTTTACAATGAATTTAAGTAAAATAAGACAAAAGCAGCTGGCAGGACAAGTAAAAGTTTTAGGATTTTTCCAGCCCTGTGTACTCTAAATAATGACATCGGTCATCCGTGGCAGTTACTTTCAGTTATGACAATATCCCATACAAAATTAGCATGCTGTCTTAACAGGTCATCGGTTAGTTCACATCTGTGTACTCTAAATGGTGATATCGAGCTACTTTCGGTTTTAACGCTATCCCGGCAGATCGAGGTATAGGGTAGGGTTCGGGTTACGCAACTGTCACAAAATTAGCATGCTGTCTTACTGGTCATTAATGAGACTAGTCATCGGTCAGACTATTGCCAGGCAAAGTGTTAATTATTTTTGTGGTTGAATGATGAAAATGACATGAACTGTTTAATTGTTCAAAATATTACTTTGATAATTCCCATCCTCAATTTGTTCAGATAATAAAGAATCATTGCATCATGACACATGTGTTGAATAACAGGTAGAACATAGAACTTAACAAATACGTCTTTAAACCACATATTTGCCAAGGCTTTGCAAACAGAGTAGACCCACGTCATGATCTGCCCTGTTTGCTTACGATATAATATAGATCATAGATGATTCTAGTTTCTGCCATGGCGAAAACCCCAGTCTCCAAGTGATATCATAACAAGTAATGACATTAATATTAATGATGTCATTATTTTTCATATGAATATGCAACAGGGAAAGGGTTAAAATTAGAACGCCAATGTTAGTTACACAAGAATGGGGTGGGCTTCAAGACTTACCGAACAACGAAGTCAGCATTGCCCCTGAACATGATGATACCATTTGCTGGACAGCCGTCAGACTGACCTGTCCTGTTTCCGTGTCACCTGACATAATTTTCAATTTCAGATGTTTTACCCATTTCTGTAATCTGCAAACGACATTGGTCTTGTCACCTCACATGTTTACACTATGTGCCTGCCTGAGTGCTCTCCCTTTGAAACATTGCATAAGAAAAGGTTCGATAATCAAATATGACAGTATTCCCTTTCTGTAAAGAGTTGTCTCGCTTTGTTCTAAAAAACAGCAGGCCTATCGCTATAAGCAGGGGAAATTAAATTGTTTATATCAATCAAAGACCTATTTGTGTCGAGGCCTTTGTATCGATCGAAGGCTTATGTGTAACTTATGAAGATATAAAAGTTCTTAGAAGATATCATAGTAAAGACGTTTTCCGACAATAGTTGAGATATGACGTAGAAAAATAATGACGTCACTTCCGGAAGAAAAATGGTTGACGTTCTTAACAAAATATTATTAATATTTAATTTTCTAGCATTTATCTGCCAGCAGTCGTGTTCCTATGAGATGGGCGAGCTAACAGGTTTTATGTAGGGATGTCACATAAACTTACAGCTACATTAAATTTATCAATGCTGTGCATGTATTAAAAACGTACTGTCTTTCCCTTTTTTTTAATGACAGACAGTCCTGTTTAGAACTGTGACCATTAAATTACAAGACAGGTACCTTGTTTCCAAGGATGGCTAATGCGAAAATGTACAAAAAATCTTCCGCTGGACCAATTTCAATAATTTTTCAGCAATGTTGATCAGGTTAACTCTACCACTTGAGTTGAGTTAATTAGTTTATAAGCATGCTCACAGAGAATGGAGCTAATTTCCCATACGTTGGAGCTGCGATATCTTGAACTTTAAGGGGCCATACATATTACTTCGAGAAAACGGGAGTTCGAGTCAGACAATTCCTAACTTGGCAACCTTTTCGAGGAGACAGCTTGGTGCAGGTTGCAAGTAATGATGAAAGCTCCTGTTTCGACCTGCATCAATATGTCACATGTCTTTATAGATATGTGCAGGGATGGAATTTAAAATAATTCTGTAATACACATTTTAAATGGACCGAATATGTCGAAATGCGAGTTATATAGTTCGTGATTTCGAGGTCCTATTGTATGTTATAGAGTGACAACTGCAACCCCAATTTTCTTCTGTGAAACCATTGGACGAATTTCATGATAGATTCACAGGAATTATACTTAGGTGACCCTCTGTCAAATTTTCTCAAGCCACCGTTGTGAGTTGTTAAAACGCTGGCCTGTTCGCCACGGACAGGGATCTAGTTTTTACAATATGCCTAAAGGAAAAAACATCTACCTGAGGCAAAATGTCCTGTGTCCATATGCCATTATAAAAAAAATCTTATTAATATTCATGACGTCATTATTTCCTACATGAATATTCATCAAGGAAAGGGTTAATGCAAGACAAAAGTGATACAGACAGCAAGCTTCGATGGAAACCAGTATAACCTTATTCATATAACATTCTTCCCATATTAACTCTTCTCACGCTGAACACCTCTTGACCCACATTTGCAAACAACTTGGGTCCAGATGAGACGCCGAGTAACTCGGCATCTCATCAGGATCCAAGTTGTTTGACGCTCGAGCAATAGTTTTTCTCGGAAGTCAGTGAAAATTTCAGCAAACCGGAGATTGTGCAGACATTATTTTGTCAGCATGAAATGGGTTAAGCTATTACCTCATAGACCCTACCTCTTTAAATAAATCTACCAAAAAAGGAGCATACATTAGAGAAAAGGATTATTTTTGAAACCATTGTGATAAATAGAACATTTGCTCCTATAGGAGCAAATGTTCTATTTATCAAAATGGTTTCACAAAGTGACATTTACAGAGTCGCCAAAAGTCGTCAATATGAGGGAATGGGACAAAAGTCGTCAATATGAGGGAATGGGTTAAGCTATCACCAGTCCTGTCTTAAAACAAAATAAGAACTTGTAATGATGGACTGGTCGTTATGGAGAGGTTTAACTGCAGTAATCCTTTACTCAATGAATATTCATGTAATAGTAATAATATTATGAACATTATTCAGATTAGTTTATATAAACGACATGGGAATTATTGACCGAGTCAGAAACTGTAAAATCACATCTATATAATATCATAAGCAAACATAGTAGGCCTTGATCAGACGGTTCCTGTAGGAGCCGTCTGATCTGGGTCTCCTCTGTTTGTAAAAGCGTAGAAAGGCGTATTTATGGAGTAAGGATTAAACATACATTTTTTCTGCCATTTCTTTTTCTGTTGAACTTTATTCGACTTGATTAAAGACCATCTGAGATAAAAAAAAAAAAATCAACTGTTTTATAAATTCTACCTAGATGTATCGCCACCACACTCCTGCACTCCGAACCCTTGCAAAAACGTTGGAATCTGCCATGTAGACAGCCAAGACAAACACGATTTTCAGTGCGCATGTCAACTAGGATTCAGGGGCAAAGTGTGCAACGAAAGTAAGTGAATATTGAATACATTTATATCAACCCTTTCCCCGATAGGCTATTTTGAGATGCAACCACTTTGGATAAATCTCCCGAAAAGGAACATCAACTAGAGAAAATATTTTTTCAGAAAATTTAGTTTGAAACCATTGTGATAAATAGAGCATTTGCTCCTAAAGGAGGAAAGGGTTAACAGAGACGATGTGAAAATTGGCGTTAAGCTGCAATGTAGACGGGAAAATTAAAAATCCACCATGTGGCGTCACGGGTAATGACGACAGGGTTGAATTAACCCTTTACTTCATAGATATGCCTTTTAGTTACTTTGCAAGCAGAGAAGACCCAGATTAAACGGCTACAGCAGCCGTATGATAAGGGTATGCTAAGTTTGCTTAACCCCTTTACTTCATATAAACACATTTTCGCGCATTTGCAAACAGAGTAGACTATGAATATTTATGGAGTAAAGGGTTATGTATAACTAGCAGACATGAGACTATTGACACATCACATTTAATGTATAATTCTATAATCTTAAGTTCTTTCAAATTACAAAAATAACGAAATTTAGAATCTACTCAGATTTAACAGAATTGCAGGTGTTTTCATACCCCAACCCACGACAAAAGCGTACATTTATTTTTTATTATAATTAAGCATGCTATTTTAGTATGGCGTGTCTGTTTCTTGGGTAGTGGGGTTGGTTTTTTTTGCTGATGCTGTTGTTATTGAATATAATTTTCGTTTCATTTTAGCGACGAAACATTGCGATGGTCTGCTCTGCCAGGAGACACGTGACTGTTTGTCAACGCCAGTGGGTGCCGTGTGCATCTGCGTCGGGAGCATTTCCGGTCGATTGTGTCACATGAGCGTTCATAAACCAAATCCATGGGGTATATAAAATGCATCTAAATTTTTATTTGAAACTAGCTCGTCCTACGTTATATGAGATTTTTTATGACCTACACAAACAGTTTGGATCCAAATGATACACGGTGTCGTTGTGCAAACATTTTGTCATAGTTTCGACATCAGTAAAACTATCCTTATCAACCCCCACATACTTGTTCACCATCTTAAGCTGCACTCTGGCCAGGGATCGTCACTGTACAATGCATATTTTAAGAGTTATGATCCTTGAAAAATATTAATTTTGTACGAACAGACGAGCGTTGGCATCCGATTTATTCGTATTATGAAATGCGTAAAATGATACATTAAATAGCTGAAAATGATTAAAACCTATTAATCTTTTGGCCTACTTCCTAATCTAGGCATTTATTGAAACTTTAAACTTTTGAATGAATACAAACCTATATATTCTAACATAAACAGAATAATCTCAATATCGAAGAGTTCCTTTATTTCAGATCAGATGGTTTACCTTTTATCTGGTAAAAAACTACTAACATAACAGTATATCCTCATTCCTCAATACCAAAGATTTCCTTTATTTCAGATCAGTTGGTTTATACTTTATTTGGTAACAACCTAGTAACATAACAGTATGCCCTCATTATCAAATATTTCCTTTATTTCATATCAGATGGTTTACCTTTTATCTGGTAACATAACAATACGCTCTCATTATCAAATATTTCCTTTATTTCAGATCATATGGTTTACGTTTTACCTAGTAACATAACAGTACGCCCCCATTATCAAAGATTTCCTTTATTTCAGATCAGATGGTTTACCTTTTACCTAGTAACATATAACAGTACGCTCCCAATATCAACGATTTCCTTTATTTCAGATGAGATGGTTTACGTTTTATCTGGTGACAGTCAACGTCAAGTGGAAGCTTTCCTCGGCGTTATTATCATCGTCATTCTTGTTATAGCGATTGGATTGCTTATTCACTGCTGTCGGGTTGCCAGAAAACGGTATGGATGACCTTTCACTGATGAATATTCATGCAAGAAATGATTACATCATGAATATCTATTAGCTGATTTTTTTAATAATGGAACATGTACACGGGACTATTTTGGTATTGGAATAAGTCTATGTTTAGATTGTATCTTGTTAGTGATCTCGTCCAAATATGTAGTATAAATGAAGCTGACTATTTTCATTTTAAGAGTTGTTTCTACAACAGTTTCTTTGTACTGATGTGACATTTTTATGCCCCCATTGACGATAGTCGGGGGTGGGGGCATATTGTTTTTGCCCTGTCTGTCTGTCTGTTTGTTTGTCAGCAACTTTAACTAATATTGGTCATAACTTTTGTGCCAGTACAGATAGAGACTTGATATTTGGCATGCATATGTATCTCATAAAGCCGCACATTTTGAGGGGTGACATGTCAAGGTCAATGTCATCATTCAAGGTCAGAGGTAAAATATATGGGTCAAATCACCGACATTAACATTGGCCATAACTTTTGGACCAGTAGAGATAGAGACTTGATATTTGGCATGCTTGTGTATCTCATGAGGCTGCACATTTTGAGGAGTAACGTGTCAAGGTCAAGGTCATCCTTCAGGGTCAAAGGTCAAATTGTCTGTTTCTTTGTTAATTTAACACAACCTTAACATTGGTCTTAACTGTTGAGCCAGTACAGATAGAGACCTGATATTTGGCATGCATATGTATCTCATAAAGCCGCACATTTTGAGGGGTGACATATCAAGGTCATCCTTCAAGGTCAGAGGTCAAACATATTAGGGGGCATAGTGTTTCACAAACACATCTTGTTAACAGTTTGGAGCAAACGACTTTGATCCGGATCTGCTAACTCCTGGCGGAACACCCTATTTGGATATATTACACTGCCATGGGTGTCATTTCAACCCTTTCCCTGTTTTGCGTTTATTCCAAATTTTGATGCCAACTGAATATTCATGGACAAAATAGTTATAAAATGAAACATGAAATGTGGAAATTGAAGCCATTTAAGAAAGTAAAGCAACATATCTTTCAAATTCCATCAGCAAACAGAGCAGACCCAGATCAGACGGCTCCTAAAGGAGCCGTCTGATCTGGGTCTAATCTATTTGCAAATACATGAACACACGTTTATATGAAGGAATGTGCTAAGAACACTTGGAATATTTGCCAGAGTTTATAAGATAAAGAAAAACAAGTTTATAGCTTTATTGCAGTTGCTTATGATAACTGAAAAGAAATATGAAAAATAAACATTATCACGTTTGTTCGGTTCTAGGAGAAATATATTGGAAGAATACAAGAAGAATTTGAAACGTGGAAAAGTACCGAAAGACCTGCCACCAGACTGGTTTGACGTCAGCAGCTCCCTCTGCAAACAGAGTCTATGTTGCAAATCAGGAACCAGTCAGGAAAAACGCGTTCACTCCGAGAAATCAGACTCCAAGCTGAACTCCAAATCAAAGTCACGTGTTAATGATCTTGCACAAAGAGAAGGTAAACTGCATGAGGACATCGTGGTCAAAGAATGGAGTTCTCGTCTGCTAAATATAGTCTACGTCAAATGCTATTTAACATTCTTCCATGATGTTGAAATGATTAAATACAAAAAAAGCACTCTTTATATCAACTGTATTTACAAGTTACATGTACATGTATTTGTAATTTGCGGTTTCTGAATACATATAATTATCTGTTCAAATGGCATGTATCGCAATTGCCATAGACAGGTAAAATTTGCATTGCCCTGATCTGATTAAAAAAACGCACTAACGTGGCCAATCAAAAGAAATCTTATTATCGGCTGATAGCTTCTCTAATCTCTATAGTGAGTCAGTGACATATTTAATGTATTCAATGTCATTTGTCAAATATGGGTTCCTTAACCCTTTGCTCCATAATTACGTAGTAGACCCATATCAGACGGCTCCTGATCAAACTTTATTCCAATGACACCTGGGCAAGCAGACTACATCCAGATCAGACAGCTTTTGCAGGAGGTGTTTGATCAAAGTCTGCACTGTTTGTGTCGGGGTTTGACTATATATGTGTTGGGTTCGGAAAGTATTGAGGAGCTACACCAATGTCTCTTATCGTATATCCAGATTTAATCCCATATCATGGTAATCATAGCATAATGATCATCTGAAATAACAAACAACAATAATAAGAATACACACAAATTAATACATAAATACAATGATAAACATACACATTGTACAATAATGATTAAAGTACGGGTTTCGCATAGCGATAAACACTCGACTTAGTACAAATTACAAAAATATGTTTAAATAACGAAAAGGTACATTTTCTAGAATGTATGAAACCTCAAAAGTGTCATTATCTATAAAATGTTAGAATATATCAATCGAGAACATAGTTACCTGTATAGATATTAAATTCATCCAGAGTTTATCAAAATAAGCAAACTAAATATGGCGACTGTTTATATTTTTCAAAAGTTCCGCTGCCAATCACGTGATGTCCGGTTAGTATAAAATGTTAGTTTGAGTTATGTCCCTTCAACAGTATTAAACATGCGGATAAATGGATCTAGAAATGTGTAATCAAAAGAAAATTAACACAATACTGCTAGTAAATTTATTTATTTCGATAACTCTGTAGTTTTCACCCTATGACATTTGCTTTACATGTATACATGTATATATATCATATATTCTACAGGTTTACGAGGACTAAACCTTCTTCTGTCCGTATGTTATTATTGATATTACACTAATTTATGAATAATTATGTTCTTCCATACACTATTTCTTACATAATATGCATGGAATAAAGGCGTAAAGGTAGATCGAAAATAATTTGTGTGTGGGGTGGGGGGGGGGGGATTTTAACATAACGTTCGTCTGGCATTAACACCTTCGTCGCCATAGGCGAAGCTTTGATAACATTTGCAAACAGATTGGATCCAGATGAGCGCTGAGTAACTCGGCGTCTCTTCTGGATCCACACTGTTTGATGCTTATTATATTTTTTTAGGAAATTGACGAAAACGCTACGTTGAAACCTGTAGCAGACAATACTTTTAGCAGTTTTATTTTGCGCCGAAAGGATTAGTCACTGACCGTTCCAATGCGGTACCTCCATCTTCCCCTTTATTTTGTTTGTCATGTCTTTGTGCGTCTTTTGTCCTTTGATAGGCATATACATTTGCTGTTCTTTTTGTCGTGGTGCTGTTCGGGCGGCTGTGTGTTTTCAACATGACTAAAACATTTACATTTATATTGAGTGGTCTTGCTGTATTTACATAATCGAATCTATATTGTTCCTATTACATGTATATTGCAGATGAATTTGACCGGCTTATGACTTCGAGATCGGACTTAAACATAATCAAAAACCGCGCCTCTAGAAGACTGAAACGCCACGCATCAGGAGTAAGTTCCCGCGAAACAATTATAAAGAATAAAACCAACCACAGTACGTCACGTCACTACGACTTGGACAAGGACTGTAGTGATAGCATGGGGTCTGAGCATACTGAAAATTATATTATGAACGTGGACAATGATCATTACAGCATTGTAAACGAGTCACTTGATGGGTACGAGACAGGACAAGCGGTTCGAGACAGGTATAGTGGTAATAGTCAGAAACAAAGGTATAGTGGTAATAGACTGAAACAAAGGTATAGTGGTAATAGTCAGAAACAAAGATATGAGGATGACTATCATGACTATCGTGATGGACTCAATATGAAGAATAGCAATGAAAGTGAGACCGAAGAGGAGTATAATAGAATTAATTTAGAACTTAATCCCGGAGAAGATTACATACGCCGCTCGCAAGGAAAGTTTACGGAAGACCGGCACAGAAATTTGCCCAAAGAATATTCTGAAACAGGTGCTCAATATATCGATGAAATGCGCAATGAAGAATATAACAGCAGTGGTATTGTAACTGAGGAGGACGTCCCATTATTACCACGTAAACCAACCGAGAAACGGCGAAAATACAGGGCATATAGCTACACAGAAGAACCGCATTATATTGAATTTTCCTGTGATGAGGCCAGTGAAAGAGACTTCTACAAGTACAGTCAAAACGAGAAGTCCCCTATGAACAGCATCAAAGAGGAACGGAAAGTAGGACCCAGAGCGAACGTAAACTTCAGCTCCAGTGGCAAGTATAGGCGATATATGATGTCAAAAGTTGCTCCAGCAATTGTAGGTGTTGATTATTCACAGATTAGCAAGAACCCCAAACCAAGAAGTCTTCTGAAGATGAAACGAAGGAAGGCTGATAACAAACAACACAGAACTGGACACCTCTGTAACGGATCCAGACCTGAAACACTACATTTGAGTGGCCATAGAAGCAATTCATATGATATAAGATACAACAAGACAAGGAACATGCCCAAGAAAGCTACACATATAAGAACTGATAAGAATCAAAACTGTTATGTTGCAGATCAACATTTGAAAAATAGGAATGAAATCTGTGACAGGCATGCTCCATTCGATGTTCAGTTGGACTCACACAAGCGCATGCGTCCACACACCGGGATACATTTTCAGGATAAATCAATCGAAAGGGACTTTAAAAATACCGAAGATATTGCAAATAAAACACGTGATGCGTTCATCGCAGAACCGACTGGAATGAGCAATATGACTGGCAAAACATTGCATGTATCTGAAGACGTCAATACGTCCATGAATTCCCCACCAGAATATTCTTCTGCGTGTGAGTTACAAAATGTTATATCTATTGTTAAAGAAAGTGACGATGGCGGTTCTGAAGGCGGCACAGTATTCCACTGTAAGGGCAAAAATTGCTATGAACACTCCCTTAGAGATATTGCGAATCACTGTAAAAGCTGGCTTGAGCAATCAGATGTGTTATTATCTGACTTGCCGGAACGGCCTGCCGTGTCACGTAGCGCTCGTCACGTAGACGCTTCTGTTGAAAGTGCTTCAGCATGTACATTGGTTTCACCTTCCTTGAACACCTTTCCAGCTAAGGCCGATGCAACGTATTTGGAAGACGGGGACACAACGATACAAGCACCTGATGAATCTGATACAGACTGCTCTGAAGTCACTCTCAAAGCTCACCCTGACTCGAGCAGTGATTGAGCCCTCTACCGGCAAATTTTGGCCACATTTGAAATTTGTCCAAATCAAGATTAGACGCCGAGTAAATCGGAATCATATCAGAGTCCGAACTGTTTAACCCTTTCACCGCCGCAGTCGCATAAATGCACCACGACAAATAGTGCAGTCCCAGATCAGATGCCGCCATTTCAAGGCGGCATCTGATCTGGGACTGCACTATTTGTCTCAATCTCTATTTCTATGTATGTGCTTTATTCCTTTGAAATTTGCATTTATTTATCTCATTTCCTTATTTTACTGAATGATTTAATAAACTTGGATTGCAGACGACAATTAGAAATTTGGTACCGAAAGGGTTAATACTGATCAGTGTTTTGTTTTGAAAATAAGTAGAGAAAACAGCTGATTTAAGAATTGATGTAAACGGCAACTTGAAGGCTAACTCTTTAACCTTTAGCCTTCTGAGCAAATTATTTTTACAGAATGTTTCATCTACTACATTTTCAAAATTCAAACTACATTGTATAATAAACTTGTCTACCAAAATGCAACCAGGGTGTCAAACAGTTTGGATCCTGATGAGACGCCGAGTTACTCGGCGTCTCATCTTGATGCAAACTGTTTGCATAAGTATTTAGTCATCCGCCCATAGCAGGCTAAAGTTTAATTCATACATACACTTTTTAATGCATTTGCAAACAGGGTAGACACAAATCAAATGGCTTCTACAGTAGTATGCTTGTAATGATCTATTTGCTTATGAAATTAAATTGCATAAATACTTGAATAACTCTGATCTAATATTTCGACCACGTTAAGAGCCTTTTTTAAAGATTATCATCATGGTTATCTTTGAAAAGCCCCTCAGTGATGGAAATATTAGATCAGAGCTATTCAAGTATTTATGTATCATATCAATTCCCTTTTTGGAATATTTTCTTCATTGTGGAAATTAAATTAATTTGATTTTATAGTTTCTGCATTGACCAAAACTTATCTTACTCATATGTCATTATAAAAAAAACCCAGCTAATTAGTGTTTATAGACGCATTATTTCTTATATGAACGGTTTAACCCATTCCCTCATATTGACGACTTTGACGCCTCTGTAAAAGTCACTTTGTGAAACTATTGTGATAAATAGAGCATTTGCTCCTATAGGAGCAAATGCTCTATTTGTCACAATGGTGTCAAACTGCAAATTCTAAAAATGTTCCTTTTCTCTGATTGATGCTGATTTTCGGTAGATTAATTCAAAGAGGTTGGATCTAAAAATAGCCTATGAGGTAATGGGTTAATGATAATCAGAGAAGAACAAGCGAATGCAATCCAAAATCATTTGTTTGTATCGGATACATTTCGGCACAATCCAAATGATAGCCTGCTTTCCAAAATGATTTTCTTCATGTTACACCTAGGTCAGGAATACTCGTACATGGACATACTTGTTAAGATGTTAACTGTGATATCACCCCTAAAGGTCATTGCTTGTTTATACATGTCTATATTGTTTTGCATCTCTTTTGAAGCAACCAGTCACAAGTCGTGTCAGTCTTTCAGACAGACGATAGCTTAATGCAGAGAGATAGTTGTACCGTCGTCATAAAGACAGACGGTAGTTTAATGCAGAGATACCGTCATCTTCATTTAAGTCCCCATCGTCGTCATTTTAACCAATGCGCAATTGTACACCTTTGCAAATAGAGTAAACCCAGATCAGTCGCTATAACGTAGTTGATTTCAGTCAATCTCCACAGACTTGTAGAGCACCACGAGGAAATCACATTAGCCTGAACCAAAATGTACATGATAATTTCTGAATTTGAGCATGAGTTCACTATCAAGTATCTGTTTGTTTCACTCAAAATTTTGTTTCCATTCAAAAGGTTTTCTATTCTCGAGCGAGCCAATGGGTACATATTCACTAACATTGTAAGGAATGTTAAAAATTGCACAGGTAATTATTCAATTTAAAAATTCGCCTTTAATCGTCTTACAGAATAGACTCCGATCAGCCGTCCTATCAGGGACTGTACTGTTTGCTTATAAACTAATATAGGCCCGATTCTGCTGTTTCTGTCGTGGCCAAACTCCTGTGTGTACATGTCATTTTAACCCTTTCCTCCATAAATACGCCTTTCTACGCCTCTGTAATAGTCACTTAATGAAAAACAATTGTGACAAATAGAGCATTTGCTCCTACAGGAGCAAATGCTCTTAGACTACTTATCACAATGGTTTCAAACTACACACTTCTAAATGTTTCCTGTTCTCTAGTAAATGCTACTTTTCGGTAGATTTATTAAAAGAGCTTGGGTCTAAAAATAGCATATGGGGGGAATAGGTTAAAAGCTTAGTAATACTTTAGATCTAAATCTACTAAAAATCAATAAAACAATGAGGGTTTTTTTTATTTCTCTCACCCAATTACGCTCTTTTCCAACATGCATTACAAACACAATATATAGTCATGTCATCCCTGGATCAGCACCTGGTATCACTTTAAAATCAAATTCACAATTATTGAAGTGTTCGTCTTTAAAATGTGCTCATATATGTAAGTTTTGAATCCAATATTGAAAAATAACTATTTTTACTAACATAAAAACAGGCTAATCTCAAATTTAAGTGAATATGGACCAAGAACCTAATCTAAAAGTGCAAGGTGGCTATCCATCTGTTAGATTATATGATATAATATATGCATGTAAGATAATGCACACGTATGTCCCATTTCAATCGCCAAGCTATGCTTCTGTCGTTATTGTCTTCAACCTTTAGCCTGCTTTGGCGGATGAGTGAATACCTATGCAAACAGTTTGGATCCAGATGAGACGCCGAGTAACTCGGCGTCTCATCAGGATCCAGACTGTTCGACACCCTGATTGTATTTTTGTAGACAAATTGATTATAGCTTGAAGTAGGTGAAAATTTCTGTAAAAATAATTTGCTCAGCAGGCTAAAGGTTAATATATTCTGATCTGTATATGTCAAGAATATTCAGATGCTATGAATCTTTTGTAGACACATTCTGCTATTTAATCACACTAATCTTGACACATTAGTTCGTGTATGCAAATGATAGAACCTGTCTAAAGTGGACATAAAATACAGTAAAACCTCTCTATAACGACCACTAAATTGTGTTAATTAGTTGGTATTTTGGGCAGGTGGTTGCTTAAAGCAAGGTGAAAGTAGTAGGAACGTTCTGTTTTACTTTCACATTGCTTTAAGCATCTACCTGCCTTTAACACAACATACTTGATGTAATTCAGTGGTCGTTATAGAGAGGTTTTACTGTAGGTCGAATTATTGATTTGTAAGGCAGGTAGCTTGATACAGGTAAAAGGTAATGCAGAAAGCTCCTATAGGACTTTCTGCCTTACTTTTGCCAAGCATTAAGCAACCACTTGCTTTTTAAATAATCCTAATATGTTCAATAAATGAATGGCCGTTTAAGATAAATTCTATTGTATAAAATGTGATAGAATAGTATAGAATAGTATTTTAAATATTATATATAAATATCACATCCCACGGAGGGCAACAGCACGTATTGTCAACCCGAGGTTGGTAATGTCCACCGAGGCGTGAGTCGAGGTGGATATTACCATATCGAGGGGTGACAATACGTCCTGTTGCCCTCCGTGGGGTGTGCTATTTATTTTATTATACCGAACATCACATTCACAATCAATGGCAATAAAAATATTTTGAACAATTCCAAATTCAACATGTAATACTGAAGTTGTAAGTCCAGTTATATAAGAAAAGAAAGTCTCCAAAAAGTCACGAAACAGATTGACACTTCTACCTGCCTATAACACGTTTTGTGCTAGCTGAATCCTTTTCACTGAGCTAATTCTTCCTTCGAAATGGCTGCAAAACGCGACATTTCTCGATTTGCTTACAAGCTGTCAAACTGTCGTTTGTTGATCAAATTGCAAGCGTCGTATGACGTCACACAATTTAATAAGCGTTCACTGATCTAGACGGGTATTTGCCCGTAGTTACCTCCCTTGCGTCGTAATGTTGCATGGAACAGTATTGTCCAAATAATTTGACATCACGCAAGCTCACACCGTCCAATCGATTATGGTTACCCCATCGATAAAGATGTGGTTACCTCGCGCAGCGAGAGTCGGTTTAAAAGGCGAGTTTGTATTTTGCTTCTAAAGATTCTTTCTTTCAGAAGATCGGCACTTCTTTGTATGCAGCCGTAAAAAGAAGTGTTTGCCAAACATGTTGGTGTAATATTTTCCCAATAGCATGCAGAATGGTGTATTAAATCAGTGATTCAACGTGGATTAAGATGCCAAAACACCGTTTTCCTTTATTTGGGACTGAATATCTCCGATATATGACAAACTCACGTTAATCCAACGATGTTGAAGGTAAATCGAAGTATTTTTCTGTCCACCCTTTGACTATCATCTTGCTTTGTTTAAAATCAAGGTAGTTACAGGTGTTTCCGTGTACTGAGTTGATCCTCGAATGGCTAAGGTTACCCAATGTTGAAAAAAAATAGTGGTTAAGGTGCACCCTAATTCTGGGCGCATTTAGGCTAAGGTTACCTGGCAACTAACATATGTAGTATTACAGCATCTGAAGACACACACGTCGTATGTTTTCATTGAACTTGAAAAATAAGACCCACAACTGTCATGTATATTCTGTAAATTGTATTTAGCCAATTATGTTCACAACAATTATTATTTCTAACGTGTAAATCGAGTTTGTACAAAGACAACATTCAACAACGTAAGTTCACCTGTACGATTTTACAATTAGGTGAACTATCAACATGTATAAACGTTTTTAACTCTGTTGTAAGGACGGTTATTGATTTACTAAAATTATTCTCAATGCAAACACGGTATCAAATGTGTATATATATACACAACTCATTTTGAGTATGTATGGGTGAATTACTTTTAAAGCGCAAATAATCGATCCGTTTACGCAAACGGAATTGCTTTTTTCGAGAAAAGGGTCCTTTTCGCTACTAGGAAATGCATATATTGAAGAATGTTTTGCAAATCTCCTATGTGAAATTATTAATAAACACTTCGTCCTTGAAAACATCTTCATCGTTACACTTTTCCAAGTAGGCCTATTTTTGTTATTCAGACAGTATAAATCGAGCTAGATCTAATACTTGACGCATTGGTTTGTTTCTTCGAAGACAAAGTGTTATATCTGTATTTTGAAATTGATTTGGCTATGTATCATATGTGTGACATATGCGAGTAAATCCAGAGACTGTCGAGCATCGTATGTAACAATTAAAAACAAGACACGGAAATGGATTCGGCCCCGACGTTTTCGTACTCAGAGTGACTCGGACCAAATTAAGTCAGTCCTATGCTCCTGTGATTTAGGCCTACGCCTCCATGAATTAGTGTTGGATATCTAGTATACAGTTCAGATCTTAGAATTATTGTAGTAATTTAATTTAATTTTATCAGTTGCTCCTTTAAACATACAGAATCGTGTGCTTCAACTAGATGATCGATGATATCTGGTAATGCATTGTGTTTCATATAGCAGTAATAACATTGGTACATGCAGCGCTCCATGGTTATGGTTGGTAACCTGAAAGCAAATGGAATTTAGTAAATGCTCAATAGATTTTGGTGGTGTTGTTTTTGCCGATTAACTTTCATTTTGCAAACTCTTAGCACGGGAATGATGGGTCTATTCAACACTAGACAAACTCCTTACAGTATAAATACAGTATAAGGGGTTAGCGTAGTTTTGTGTGTAGACCCAGGTTAAACGTCCCCTGACTGTTTGCAATGCTATGCGCAATGAAGATATTTTAATACAAAAGGGAAAAAAATAGATATAACAAGGGCATGTTGTATTGCTATGCAAGACATGAGCCCCTCACCGGACTGAAAAAAAAAAAACCCACTCTCCCAACCCCACCCAACCATGGTGTGGTTGACCATGGTATATACATGACCACCTAAATGGTATTAGTACCTACTTTCATACATTGAATCAGTAAATAAAAAGTTATTGTCCCGACAAGAAAATATGAAAAAGGGGAGTAACTCCAAAAATATTGATGCTAGAGTTATTCCCTTTGTACATGACACTACACCTCATCATGCTTGATCCATATGAGAAGTTTCAAATCAATTGAACCAGTACATAAAGAGTTATTAACTGGATAAGAAAATATGAAAAAGGGGAAGAACTCCGAAAATATAGATGCTAGAGTTATGGCCCTTGTGCATGACACTACCCCTCATCATGATTGTTCCATATGTGAAGTTTCAAATCAATTGAACCAGTAGATAAAGAGTTATTGTCCGGACAAACAAATATGAAAAAGGGGAATAACTCCAAAAATATTGATGCTAGAGTTATGGCCCTTGTGCATGACACTACTCCCCATCATGCTTCTTCAATGTGTGAAGTTATAATGAATTTGGCCTAACTTTGTAGGATATATGGCCCGGACAAGAAGCGTGACAGACGGACGGACGGACAGACAGACAGACGGACAGACGGAATCGAGCAAACCTATAGTCCCCCAACCGGTAACCGGTGGGGGACTAATAAAGATATGCAGTACAGACACAAACCAAGTGTCACATGATAAAATATGGCATCCGACCTGTGTTTACATGTTTTGTGCTTCAATACAAAGATTTTTTTTTTTTCAAACAATAAATAGGGAAATATTTACTGTGAGAAATCGATCAGGTTGTACGTCTTTGTACAAACTCGATTTACACGTTAGAAATAATAATTGAAGATTGTGAACATAATTGGTTAAACACAAGTAGCAGAATAAACATGACAGTTGTGCGTCTTGTGTTTCAAGTTCAAGGGAAAAAATACGACGTTTGTGTCTTTAGATGCTGTAATACTACATATGTTAGTTGTCGGATAACCTTAGCCTAAATGCGCCCAGAATTAGGGTGAACCTTAACCAACAAATTTTCAATATTGGGTAACCTTATCCATTCGAGGATGAACTCAGTACACGAAAACACCTGTAACTACCTTGATTTTGAACAAAACAAGATGATAGTTAAAGGATAGACAGAAAAATACTTCGATTTACCTTCGACATCGTTGGATTAACGCGAGTTTGTCATACATCGGAGATATTCAGTCCCAAATAAAGAAAAACGGTCTTTTGGCATCTTGACCCACGGTGATTCACTGATTTAATACACCATTCTGCATGCTGTTGGGAAAACATTACACCAACATGTTCAGCAAACACTTCTTTTTACGGCTGCATACAAAGAAGTGCCGATCTTCTGAAATTAAGAGTCTTTAGGAGCAAAATACAAACTCACATTTTAAATCGACTCTCGCTGCGCGAGGTAACCACAGCTTTATCGATGGGGTAACCATAATCGATTGGACGGTGTGAAGCTTATTTTTCATTTAAATTATCCCGTTATCATTCTTCATTTTGTTTTTCATCATTCATATTCATATTTATTTTTCGCTGCTGGCGTGTAAAAAATAGAAAAAAAACAGATATAAAAGAATAAAAATGTGATGAAGAACGATAATTATGTTCGAAATACAGAAGTTTTATATTGTAGAACTAGGAACAGTACGAATTGTTTCATGACAGGTATATGGAAAAGTTGTATAGGAATTTCACGTGAGGTGTAATAATATCGCTCTACATTTTGTACAAGAGTGGGAGAAGCAGAAGAAGTCTGGACTTATACTGGTATTTCAATTATTTCAACATTAATGTGAATCTGCAAATTGTCACCAGTTTTGACAGTTCACAAAAAATGTTTTCAGATTTTTAAAAACGTACCCTGTTTGATGCAAATGAGACCCGATCACTTCATAAATATTCATTAATTTACTTTTGTATATGGTAAAAAATAAAATTGTTGACTGCAAAACTATATACAGTAAAACCTCTCTATAACGGCCACTAAATTACATCAAGTATTTTGTGTTAACTTAGGCAGGTGACTGCTTAAAAAGGGTGAAAGTAAAACAAAACGATCCTATAGGAGCGTTTTGTTTTACTTTCACATTGCTTTAAGCAGCCACCCGCCCTTAATACCAACTGATTAACACAATTTAGTGGCCGTTATAGGAAGGGTTTACTGTACAAGTAATTTGATATGTAAACAGAGCAGAGCCTGATCAGACGGCTCCTACATGACCCGTCTGGTCTGATTCTACTCTGCTCGCAAAGGTATGAAAAGACGTGCATGTGATGGAAAGAGTTATATTAATGCTTAAAATTACTGCTGGAAAAAATAATGATTGCTGTTACTGTTACTGTTGATTCTTTGAAGACTAGCCCGAGTGTTAAAGAGCATACATAGTCACTTGACATATCCTAATCGAGTCACTCGACGGCTCTTGGGCCCAGGCTGTTTGCAAATGCTAGTGGTAGGGGTAGTGCAAATGCCAGTGGTAAGGATAGTGTAAATGCTAGTGGTAGGAGGAATGCCAGTGGCAGGGGTAGTGTAAATGCCAGTGGTAGGGGTAGTGCAAATGCCAGTGGTAGGGGTAGTGTAAATGCCAGTGGTAGGAGGAATGCAAATGCCAGTGGCAGGGGTGGTGTAAATGCCAGTGGTAGGGATAGTGCAAATGCCAGTTGTAGGGGTAGTGTAAATGCCAGTGGTAGGAGGAATGCAAATGCCAGTGACAGGGGTAGTGTAAATGCCAGTGGTAGGGATAGTGCAAATGTCAGTGGTAGGGATAGTGCAAATGTCAGTGGCAGGGGTAGTGCAAGTCGTTGGGGGTAGTGCAACTGTCAGTCATGGGTAGTGTAAATGGTAGGGGTAGTGTAAATGTCAGTGACACGGGTAATGTAAATGTCAGTGGTACGGGTAGTGCAAATGCCAGTGGTATAGGGGTATTGTATATGCCTGTGGTATAGGGGTAGTGTAAATGCAAGTGGTAGGGGTATTGTAAATACCAGTGGCAGGGGTAGTGTAAATGCCAGTGGTAGGGGTAGTGCAAATGCCAGTGGTATAATGGGTAGTGTAAATGCATGTGGTATAGGGGAAGTGCAAATGCCAGGATAAGGGTAGATTCTATATAGATAAGTAAATTCTCCTTTTCAATCGATTTAACCCTTTACAACATAGAGACGCTTTTAGGCGCATTCGCAAACAGAGTAGACCCAGATCAGGGGGCTTTGATTAGGCTATGCCCTGTTTGCTTATGAATATAGATCCTAAACATACAGTTTCTACTATGGCCAAAGATTTTTGTGTTCATATTCAGTTAATTAATAATCATGCGTACTTATTTCTGGCATGAACATTAATGAAGTAAAGGGGTAAAGAGGTTCGACAACATTAAGTATTTTTGCAAACACTATCTGATCCATTTAACCCGTTCACCGTCAATGTCGCATTTAGAAATGCACCATGACAAATAGTGCAGTCCCAGATCAGACGCCGCCTTTTCAAGGCGGCGTCTGATCCGGGACTTCACTTGTCTCAAACTCTATTTCTATATACCTGTACTTTATTCTTTTGGATTCTGTATTAATTTATCTCATTTCCTTATTGTACCGAATGATTTAACACAAATTGGATTGCAGACGACAATTACAAATTTGGCGCCGAAGAGGTTAAGACTTTCTCTCATACAGACGACTTTTGGCACCTTTGTAAACAGACGTGAATCAGATCAGATGGCTTCTGTAGACGTCGTGTGATCATGGTCCACTCTGCTTATGGAATTAATTATATAGATCTGATTCTACAGTTTCTGCATCGGCTTATAATTCCTGTGTGCATATACCGGCATTAGAATTACACGTATTGTAATTATTATTGATGACGTCATTATCCCTTTACTTCTTGAATACATGTATTCATGTAAGGTATTATGCCATCATGAATATGAAAAAGACCGAGTTATCCCGAAGTTATCCGAGTTCGAGATAATTATGTATTTGTTGATTTTTTATGTTTCAAATAAGACGCATATGTTCGCTTGGACTCCATACAGCTCGAATAAATGTCGATGAAGGGAAAATTATACAAATAAAGATGATACTGAATTATTGATAGCCGTACCTGTGTCCGTGTCTCATACCTGTGTCCATCTCTCGCACTAGTGGACAACAGCTGCAGCGCAACCGGGTGATAGACTCGGGGCTATCAGTGACATATGCTTGCCTTCAATATCAAAAGTAATCGCTGCAATCTTTTCATCTTTGTAATACAAACAGATAAAACATTGAGCGCATCTTTTTATTCAGTGCCAAAGAATGTCAATCGTATTTTTAAAGACCATATCTACCAGGTCCAAATTAAACCGGGTGTGGTAGCATAAGCATGGAAACAAATTAAAACAAACGTTTAACATGGTGTCTGTATAACAATTAAAATTTGACCTGTTTTCCATGAACTGTCATTTCGGTAGGTTCAAGGTGTGTTAATTTGGTAAATACCGCTCGCAGGTATCGTGTGCAGTATTTGTCAGATACTATCATATCAAAACACCGTTATTAGATCTTATCTTTATAGTTTACATGGTTTAATTATTTATCCGTACAGTTATGCAAATTAGCGACAGGTACACGACTTCTAATCCAGCAAACGAGTCTCGCAGTTTGTATTCTTCCGCGGAACTATACAAAGATGAATTTTACGTATGTATTAAGTTCAGAATTTCATATCTATATTTATAATGTTTAGAATGTATTTAGTATAGAATTGCATGTCTATATTTAGTTTATTATATATTAGTATATGTATATTAGTTTTTCGCACCAAATAATTTCAAAATATTGTAAAAACGGGTTATCTATATCTGTTGTATATTTTACTATAATTTTAAACATATCTGCATAATTATAATTGTTTGCAACAGTTCCAACATGTTTTACTTCATAATCCATTGCTTTAATTATTTGTTGGATATTCACGTAAGAAATAATGACAACGTTTTTTTTTAAAAAAAATAAATATGAATAGCATATAGACGACTTAACTTTGGTAGTGGTGGAAAAAGTAGAATCAGATTTAATTAAGTCCATAAGCAAATAGAGCAGACCCTATATGAGCCTTCTGATCTGGGTCTACCCTGTTTGCAAAGGCGAGGGAAAAGTGTTTAACCAATTCCCTCATAGGCTATTTCAGATACAACCTCTTTGAATAAATCTACCGAAAAGGAGCATTAACTAGAGAAAAGGAAAATTTTAGAATTTTGTAGCTTGAAACCATTGTGATAAATAGAGCATTTGCTCTTATAGGATCAAATGATCTATTTATCACAATGGTTTCACAAAGAGATTTTTGCAGAGTCGTCAAAAGTCGTCGATATGAGGGAATTTGTTAAATGAGACAAAAATGTTACTATAAACGTGATGAAAAAAAAACCCAACATATTCACAGTCATTCATATATTTATATGATAGGCTTTTACTCAACCCTTTCTCTCATATAGACGACTTTACGCATTTGCAGACAGAATAGACCCAAATCAGACAGCTGCTGTAGGAGTCGCCTAATTAGGATCTTGTCTGTTTGGTTATAGTATTTTATCAATATGATTTTAGAGTTTCCACCTTGGTGAAAAAACCCTCTTCCCTTTCTCATTGTATTGATTCTGTCCATGCATATTAATGAGGTGATATGATCTTAATAAATGTTAACCCATTCCCTTATATTGACAACTTTTGACGACTCTGTAAAAGTCACTTTGTGAAACAATTGTGATAAATAGAGTTTTTGCTCCTATAGGAGCAAATGCTCTATTTATCACAATGGTTTCAAGCTAAAACATTCTAAAATTTTCCTTTTCTCTAGTTAATTCTCCTTTTCGGTAGATATATTCAAAGAGGTTGTATCTAAAAATAGCCTATGAGGTAAAAGGTTAAACAAGGAAAGGGTTAATTATGATAGGTTATATTCCACAGCCATAATCATAATGACGATGGTGATTAATCCCTTTCTTGGTGAACATTTGTATAACCCTTTCTTCCATAAACACGCCTTTCATAAAAGTCACTTTTTGAAACCATTGTGATAAATAGAGCATTTGCTCCTATAGGAGAAACAATGGTTTCAAACTACACATTCTTTATCATGCAGGCATTTCTCTGACGTTTACGTCAATAGTTTTCTTCTTTATAGTGACCGCTTTAAGGAGATCAACTACAAACAATATAATTTCTTTCCCATAAAATACATGTATTGTCTATTTTTAGAATACGTATCGCCCTCGTTCTCGCACTGGTCACGTGTGTGTACGCAGAATCAGCTGTGCGAATAACAAGGGTTGCACCGAAGAGAAGAAATAGAGTTCTGATGAAGGCGAAATGCGTTTATAAAATAAGCGAAAAAATTCTTGTAGGAGAGGCGCAATTTACCATCGCAATGGACACCGCGCTAACAAACTTCAAGGTAAATGTCCGGTTAGGGGTTTTCAATACATTTTTTTATTCCTTACCCTTTCGCTGCCAATGCCGGATCTGTGATTACCTATGCAAACAGTTTGGATCCAGATGAGACGCCGAGTAACTCGGCGTCTCATCATGATCTAAACTGTTTGTTACTGTTACTATGTTTTTGAAATAAAAATGAAGAAAATCAAAAGAATGAAAATTTGTAGCAGACGACAAAGTTAGCAGACGACAAAACTTGGCAGCGAATGGGTTAAACTTCAGACAAATAGTAAACTCTGATGTATCTAACCCATTAAGAAAAAATAATGATATCAAGAATATTTATAATCTGACTTTTTACTATGTAAATATTTCAAGGATATTTTTACATTGACAAACATTGTTGAATCAAACATATATCATATCAAAAGCAAACAGAGCAGACCTTGATCAGACGACTCCTAAAGGATCCGTCTGATCTGGATCTACTCATTTTTTGTATATGCATGGAAAAGTGTTTCAAAGAAGGAAAGGGTTAAAAGCAGCTGGTGTCAGTATAGAGAGAAAGTAATGCAAACACTCCCATAAGAGCACAGTGCATAGCTTTCTCTTATTACGCTGTTACAGTATACCCGTCTTATAGACCAGTAACACGTCTGATAGACCAGTAACACGTCTTATAGACCAGTAACATTCAATTTATTTAAAGATGAACTGATAAAGGCACGTTTTCAGAAACAAAAACGACCCCAATCCCAATGTTGTAACCACTCTTTGAAACCGTCCCTTCAAGACGTCACTAAAGAGCGATCATGACGTAGGGTAACTTTTCTTTTAACTCTTTCAATCTTGAATTTTCAGAGCGGAATAGCCCGTTAGTGTTTCACTATTGAGTCTACACAGTATGATAAACTTACTAGAGGACTGTGAATGACAAACTGTGCAGACCCTGGTCAGACAGCTCCTTAACCCATTCCCTCATATTGACGACTTTTGACGACTCTGTAAAAATCACTTTGTGAAACCATTGTGATAAATAGAGCACTTGCTCCTATAGGAGCAAATGCTCTATTTATCACAATGGGTTCAAACTAAAAAGTTCTAAAAAAATCCTTTTCTCTAGTTAATGCTCCTTTTCGGAAGATTTATTCAAAGCGGTTGGGTCTAGAAATAGCCTTTGAGTTAATGGGTTAGGTGTCCCTCTGATATGGGTCTACACTGTAAATGACAAAGCATTAGTGTCCACGGTTGATAGGTTAAATATAATATGATACACCTATTTAGGCCTCTGCATTTGAGTGGAAGTTGTAGTTGTGATCAGTGGTAAACGTAAGCTACCCTAAATGTAACGCTGATATCTGTCAAATTGAAACGTTAAAATGGAACAACTAAATATTATTTTATCGTTTGAAGACAAAACTGTCCATTGTATTAATATCAATATTGGTCAGAACGTTTCTGAAATAATGGACGGCTTAGTGTTCGAAAATACATGTCACAATACAATAACTATAAAATTGGACATCCGATGACGTCATAAACAAGTCATTTTGTAGTCCATTCTTCGTTCTTCTTTAAACGGGAATTCTTATATATATACGATAATCGCCGTATTCTTATTTAGAACTTTTGTATTTCATATTTGCCTCCCAAAATTTAGATGCGAATTTCGTTATTATCACATAACCTGAGTTGTAGTAGTTCCGAAACAGAGTGCCGTAAACCGCAGAAATGCACTAGTGCATTTTTATTCAATTTAACAGTTTGACTCGACAAAAAGAGAATATTGGGACCCAATCGTAGCGCTTATTTAATCGTTAGCCAATCGTAGCGCTTCGTGTGCGTCGTCCTTTGTATTACTAGGCTGTTTGTAAACAGTGGCTGAAACAAGTGTCAGCTATAGCCGGTTTCACTTTCTATGGCACTTTTTTAAGGCTTATATGGTAAAAAGAATCGTGTTCATTACAAATTGTTTTTATGAAACTCGTTTACTATAATGAATATGCCACTCTGTAAAGCTCCTGCCATAGTATTATGGTAAACTCGCTTCATAAAAACAATTTGACACTCATACAAGATCATCTATATGAAAGCCGGCATATGTTACTGCAAACATAAGTAAAGTATTGCTTTATTTAAATTTTTTATGTCATATCATCAGTAGTACATTTTGAAAATCCGGATACCTTCAAGATATTGATATTTACGTATTCAGATTGTTTTTCAATTGTGTAAATATCTACATTGTACATTCTTTGAAGAGAATGGTTTGGTCAAGTGTTACACGGTAAAGTGACAGGGTTATGGCATCAATATACATTTGTTTTTACTTATCATAATTCAAGTCTCCCTTTCACTATTTACAGTAAACTCCCTCTAAACCGGACATTAAAATTAAAATTAAAACCGGTCTTTCAGACACGTGGCAACTTAACCCTTTCCCTATTCTATATGTATTCCAAATTTCAATACCTACAGAATATTCATGGCCAAAACAGTTTTACTGGAATATGGAAGGTGGAGCATTGTGGTCATTTTAGAAAGTAAAGAAACAGATCTTTCAAATTCCATTAGCAAACAGAGCAGATACTGATCAGACGGCTCCTCTAGGAGCCATCTGATCTGGGTCTTCTCTATTTGCATATGCGTGAAAACACGTTTATATGAGGGAAATAGCTTTCTGAATGACTTTCACCCTGCATTAAGCGTCACCCGCCTAAAAGACCTAAATTATTTTATAACATAGTACTGCATTCTCACATAGTATCCACATATCATTTTTTCTGTCTCGTGTTGCAGTCTAAACAGGTGAAAGTTTTAAGCATAGATGCCAACGAAACAACCTTCCACGTGGAAAATATCAAACCTATGAGGCCAGATAGGTTCACGGCAAAAATTTCGGTATTCTATGATGGCGATGAAAATACCACTGTTCCCACCGGAACTTGCTCTGATCTTCGCTTCCCGGGAACCACACAGCGTAAGTTGTATTTGTAAGCTTCACGTGGAATTAACAGAGGTATGCGAAACTTACTTCGGTTAGAAGTATGCTCTACCATGGAGCGCTTTAGTGGTGTAGTGTCATTGACTGTGGACACGTCAGTATTTGTAAGTGGTGTAGTGTCATTGACTGTGGATACAATCAGTAATTGTTAGTGGTGTAGTGCCATTGACTGTGGACAAATCAGTAATGGCTAGTGGTGTAGTGTCATTGACTATGGACACCATCAGTAATTGTTAGTGGTGTAGTGTCATTGACTGTGGACACCATAAGTAATGGCTAGTGATGTAGTGTCATTGACTATGGACACCATCAGTTTTTGTTAGTGGTGTAGTGTCATTGACTGTGGACACCATCAGTTAGTGTTAGTGGTGTGGTGTCATTGACTGTAGACACCATCAGTTAGTGTTAGTGGTGTGGTGTCATTGACTGTGGACACCATCAGTTAGTGTTAGTGGTGTAGTGTCATTGACTGTAGACACCATCAGTTAGTGTTAGTGGTGTGGTGTCATTGACTGAGGACACCATCATTTAGTGTTAGTGGTGTGGTGTCATTGACTGTAGACACCATCAGTTAGTGTTAGTGGTATGGTGTCATTGACTGAGGACACCATCAGTTAGTGTTAGTGGTGTAGTGTCATTGACTGTAGACACCATCAGTTAGTGTTAGTGGTATGGTGTCATTGACTGTGGACACCATCAGTTAGTGTTAGTGGTGTAGTGTCATTGACTGTAGACACCATCAGTTAGTGTTAGTGGTGTAGTGTCATTGACTGTGGACACCATCAGTTAGTGTTAGTGGTATGGTGTCATTGACTGTAGACACCATCAGTTAGTGTTAGTGGTGTGGTGTCATTGACTGAGGACACCATCAGTTAGTGTTAGTGGTATGGTGTCATTGACTGTAGACACCATCAGTTAGTGTTAGTGGTGTGGTGTCATTGACTGTAGACACCATCAGTAATTGTTAGTGGTGTGGTGTCATTGACTGTAGACACCATCAGTTAGTGTTAGTGGTGTGGTGTCATTGACTGTAGACACCATCAGTTAGTGTTAGTGGTGTAGTGTCATTGACTGTAGACACCATCATTTAGTGTTAGTGGTATGGTGTCATTGACTGTGGACACCATCAGTAATTGTTAGTGGTGTGGTGTCATTGACTGTGGACACCATCAGTAATTGTTAGTGGTGTAGTGTCATTGACTATGGACACCATCAGTAATTGTTAGTGGTGTAGTGTCATTGACTGTAGACACCATCATTTAGTGTTAGTGGTATGGTGTCATTGACTGTGGACACCATCAGTAATTGTTAGTGGTGTGGTGTCATTGACTGTGGACACCATCAGTAATTGTTAGTGGTGTAGTGTCATTGACTATGGACACCATCAGTAATTGTTAGTGGTGTAGTGTCATTGACTGTAGACACCATCAGTTAGTGTTAGTGGTATGGTGTCATTGACTATGGACACCATCAGTAATTGTTAGTGGTGTGGTGTCATTGACTGTGGACACCATCAGTTAGTGTTAGTGGTGTGGTGTCATTGACTGTGGACACCATCAGTAATTGTTAGTGGTGTGGTGTCATTGACTGTGGACACCATCAGTTAGTGTTAGTGGTGTGGTGTCATTGACTGTAGACACCATCAGTTAGTGTTAGTGGTGTGGTGTCATTGACTGTGGACACCATCAGTTAGTGTTAGTGGTGTGGTGTCATTGACTGAGGACACCATCATTTAGTGTTAGTGGTGTGGTGTCATTGACTGTAGACACCATCATTTAGTGTTAGTGGTATGGTGTCATTGACTGTGGACACCATCAGTTAGTGTTAGTGGTGTAGTGTCATTGACTGTAGACACCATCAGTTAGTGTTAGTGGTGTAGTGTCATTGACTGTAGACACCATCAGTTAGTGTTAGTGGTATGGTGTCATTGACTGAGGACACCATCATTTAGTGTTAGTGGTGTGGTGTCATTGACTGTAGACACCATCAGTTAGTGTTAGTGGTGTAGTGTCATTGACTGTAGACACCATCAGTTAGTGTTAGTGGTGTAGTGTCATTGACTGTAGACACCATCAGTTAGTGTTAGTGGTATGGTGTCATTGACTGAGGACACCATCATTTAGTGTTAGTGGTGTGGTGTCATTGACTGTGGACACCATCAGTTAGTGTTAGTGGTGTGGTGTCATTGACTGTGGACACCATCAGTAATTGTTAGTGGTGTGGTGTCATTGACTGTGGACACCATCAGTTAGTGTTAGTGGTGTGGTGTCATTGACTGTAGACACCATCAGTTAGTGTTAGTGGTGTGGTGTCATTGACTGAGGACACCATCAGTTAGTGTTAGTGGTGTGGTGTCATTGACTGTAGACACCATCAGTTAGTGTTAGTGGTGTGGTGTCATTGACTGAGGACACCATCAGTTAGTGTTAGTGGTGTAGTGTCATTGACTGAGGACACCATCAGTTAGTGTTAGTGGTGTGGTGTCATTGACTGTAGACACCATCAGTTAGTGTTAGTGGTGTGGTGTCATTGACTGAGGACACCATCAGTTAGTGTTAGTGGTGTGGTGTCATTGACTGTAGACACCATCAGTTAGTGTTAGTGGTGTAGTGTCATTGACTGTAGACACCATCAGTTAGTGTTAGTGGTGTAGTGTCATTGACTGTAGACACCATCAGTTAGTGTTAGTGGTGTGGTGTCATTGACTGTGGACACCATCAGTTAGTGTTAGTGGTGTAGTGTCATTGACTGTGGACACCATCAGTTAGTGTTAGTGGTGTGGTGTCATTGACTGTGGACACCATCAGTTAGTGTTAGTGGTGTGGTGTCATTGACTGTAGACACCATCAGTAATTGTTAGTGGTGTGGTGTCATTGACTGTAGACACCATCAGTAATTGTTAGTGGTGTGGTGTCATTGACTGTAGACACCATCAGTTAGTGTTAGTGGTGTGGTGTCATTGACTGTGGACACCATCAGTTAGTGTTAGTGGTGTGGTGTCATTGACTGTAGACACCATCAGTTAGTGTTAGTGGTATGGTGTCATTGACTGTAGACACCATCAGTTAGTGTTAGTGGTGTAGTGTCATTGACTGTAGACACCATCAGTTAGTGTTAGTGGTGTAGTGTCATTGACTGTAGACACCATCAGTTAGTGTTAGTGGTATGGTGTCATTGACTGTAGACACCATCATTTAGTGTTAGTGGTGTGGTGTCATTGACTGTAGACACCATCAGTTAGTGTTAGTGGTGTAGTGTCATTGACTGTAGACACCATCAGTTAGTGTTAGTGGTGTAGTGTCATTGACTGTAGACACCATCAGTTAGTGTTAGTGGTATGGTGTCATTGACCTTAGACACCATCAGTTAGTGTTAGTGGTGTAGTGTCATTGACTGTAGACACCATCAGTTAGTGTTAGTGGTATGGTGTCATTGACTGTAGACACCATCAGTTAGTGTTAGTGGTGTAGTGTCATTGACTGTAGACACCATCAGTTAGTGTTAGTGGTGTAGTGTCATTGACTGTGGACACCATCATTTAGTGTTAGTGGTATGGTGTCATTGACTGTGGACACCATCAGTTAGTGTTAGTGGTGTGGTGTCATTGACTGTAGACACCATCAGTTAGTGTTAGTGGTGTAGTGTCATTGACTGTAGACACCATCAGTTAGTGTTAGTGGTATGGTGTCATTGACTGTGGACACCATCATTTAGTGTTAGTGGTGTGGTGTCATTGACTGTAGACACCATCAGTTAGTGTTAGTGGTGTGGTGTCATTGACTGTAGACACCATCAGTAATTGTTAGTGGTGTAGTGTCATTGACTGTAGACACCATCAGTTAGTGTTAGTGGTGTGGTGTCATTGACTGTGGACACCATCAGTTAGTGTTAGTGGTGTAGTGTCATTGACTGTGGACACCATCAGTTAGTGTTAGTGGTGTAGTGTCATTGACTGTAGACACCATCAGTTAGTGTTAGTGGTATGGTGTCATTGACTGTGGACACCATCAGTTAGTGTTAGTGGTGTAGTGTCATTGACTGTAGACACCATCAGTTAGTGTTAGTGGTGTAGTGTCATTGACTGTAGACACCATCAGTTAGTGTTAGTGGTATGGTGTCATTGACTGTAGACACCATCAGTTAGTGTTAGTGGTGTAGTGTCATTGACTGTGGACACCATCAGTTAGTGTTAGTGGTGTAGTGTCATTGACTGTAGACACCATCAGTTAGTGTTAGTGGTGTGGTGTCATTGACTGTGGACACCATCAGTTAGTGTTAGTGGTGTGGTGTCATTGACTGTGGACACCATCAGTTAGTGTTAGTGGTGTGGTGTCATTGACTGTAGACACCATCAGTAATTGTTAGTGGTGTGGTGTCATTGACTGTAGACACCATCAGTAATTGTTAGTGGTGTGGTGTCATTGACTGTAGACACCATCAGTTAGTGTTAGTGGTGTGGTGTCATTGACTGAGGACACCATCAGTTAGTGTTAGTGGTGTGGTGTCATTGACTGTAGACACCATCAGTTAGTGTTAGTGGTGTAGTGTCATTGACTGAGGACACCATCAGTTAGTGTTAGTGGTGTGGTGTCATTGACTGAGGACACCATCAGTTAGTGTTAGTGGTGTGGTGTCATTGACTGTAGACACCATCAGTTAGTGTTAGTGGTGTGGTGTCATTGACTGTGGACACCATCAGTTAGTGTTAGTGGTGTGGTGTCATTGACTGTGGACACCATCAGTTAGTGTTAGTGGTGTGGTGTCATTGACTGTAGACACCATCAGTAATTGTTAGTGGTGTGGTGTCATTGACTGTAGACACCATCAGTAATTGTTAGTGGTGTGGTGTCATTGACTGTAGACACCATCAGTTAGTGTTAGTGGTGTAGTGTCATTGACTGTAGACACCATCAGTTAGTGTTAGTGGTGTAGTGTCATTGACTGTAGACACCATCAGTTAGTGTTAGTGGTGTGGTGTCATTGACTGAGGACACCATCAGTTAGTGTTAGTGGTGTAGTGTCATTGACTGTAGACACCATCAGTTAGTGTTAGTGGTGTGGTGTCATTGACTGAGGACACCATCAGTTAGTGTTAGTGGTGTGGTGTCATTGACTGAGGACACCATCAGTTAGTGTTAGTGGTGTAGTGTCATTGACTGTAGACACCATCAGTTAGTGTTAGTGGTGTAGTGTCATTGACTGTAGACACCATCAGTTAGTGTTAGTGGTGTGGTGTCATTGACTGAGGACACCATCAGTTAGTGTTAGTGGTGTGGTGTCATTGACTGTAGACACCATCAGTTAGTGTTAGTGGTGTGGTGTCATTGACTGAGGACACCATCAGTTAGTGTTAGTGGTGTGGTGTCATTGACTGAGGACACCATCAGTTAGTGTTAGTGGTGTGGTGTCATTGACTGTAGACACCATCAGTTAGTGTTAGTGGTGTGGTGTCATTGACTGAGGACACCATCAGTTAGTGTTAGTGGTGTGGTGTCATTGACTGTAGACACCATCAGTTAGTGTTAGTGGTGTAGTGTCATTGACTGTAGACACCATCAGTTAGTGTTAGTGGTGTAGTGTCATTGACTGTAGACACCATCAGTTAGTGTTAGTGGTGTGGTGTCATTGACTGTGGACACCATCAGTTAGTGTTAGTGGTGTGGTGTCATTGACTGTAGACACCATCAGTTAGTGTTAGTGGTGTAGTGTCATTGACTGTAGACACCATCAGTTAGTGTTAGTGGTATGGTGTCATTGACTGAGGACACCATCATTTAGTGTTAGTGGTGTGGTGTCATTGACTGTAGACACCATCAGTTAGTGTTAGTGGTGTAGTGTCATTGACTGAGGACACCATCATTTAGTGTTAGTGGTGTGGTGTCATTGACTGTAGACACCATCAGTTAGTGTTAGTGGTGTGGTGTCATTGACTGTAGACACCATCAGTTAGTGTTAGTGGTGTGGTGTCATTGACTGTGGACACCATCAGTTAGTGTTAGTGGTGTGGTGTCATTGACTGTAGACACCATCAGTTAGTGTTAGTGGTGTGGTGTCATTGACTGTAGACACCATCAGTTAGTGTTAGTGGTATGGTGTCATTGACTGTAGACACCATCATTTAGTGTTAGTGGTGTGGTGTCATTGACTGTAGACACCATCAGTTAGTGTTAGTGGTGTGGTGTCATTGACTGTAGACACCATCAGTTAGTGTTAGTGGTGTGGTGTCATTGACTGTAGACACCATCAGTTAGTGTTAGTGGTGTAGTGTCATTGACTGTAGACACCATCATTTAGTGTTAGTGGTATGGTGTCATTGACTGTAGACACCATCATTTAGTGTTAGTGGTATGGTGTCATTGACTGTGGACACCATCAGTTAGTGTTAGTGGTGTGGTGTCATTGGGTGTGGACACCATCGGTAATGGATAGTGGTGTTCTTCATTGACTGTGGACACCATCAGTTGTCAGCATTTCATACACCTATTGCTCCAGTGAAACACGGTAAAATCGCTCAATAAGGACCCTGTTCTATGTTTATTCCGACTTTCAATACCTACTGAATATTCATGGACAAAACAGTTATAATGAACTATGGAAGGTATATCATTGTAGCCATTTTAGAGACTAAAGAAACATATTAATTAAAGGCCATTAGCAAACAGAGCAGACCCTTATCAGACGGCTCCTATAGCAGCCGTCTCATCTGGGTCTATTCCGTTTCCAAATGCTGGAAAACTCGTTAACATGAGGGAAAGAGTTAAATGTAGGACATCTGGTAACTGAATGCAAGAAAACATGTAAAATTCACTTTTTGAAAACCATCGTGATCAATTTGGCATAATTTGCTCCATATATCACAATGGCTTCAAAACTGCACAATTCTAAAAGTTTCCTTTTTTATAGTAAATGCTCCTTTTCAGTAGATTTATTCAAAGAGGTTGGGTCTAAAAATAACCTATAATGGAACGGGGGTTTTGATCCAGATGAGACACCGAGGTATGCGTGTTGCCATGTTGCCAGTCGGCGTTTCACAACTTTTTTAGCCTGGTGAAGGCCTTAACCCTTCGCTTGCTATTCACGTCAATATACCTACCTGTAAATAGTGAAGACCCAGATGAGACAGCTCCTGCAGAAGCTGTCTCATCAGGGTCTGCACTATTTACAAGTTGATTGTGCAACCAGTGCTCTCCACAGCAGTGATTATACATGTCAACATGTAGCAACATACTTGTACACAGTGAAGATATATGTACATGTAATTATACAACAGGGCATGGGTAAAGAAGGAGAAATGTATTTTAAAATTCAGCAAGCGAAGGGTTAATAGTACAATGCAGTACATACAACTGTAAAGAAGTCCACATCTGGATTTTTGGATTAGTATTAGCTGATTGCAGGCCAAGTGTTATGCAGAAGGTGAAATCTGCATTGCATTCATTTTGCATTAAGTCGTTTAATCCGTTACTCCATAAATGCGCATTGCTACGCCTTTGCGTAGACAGAGTAGATCCACCTCATTCGGCTCCTACAGGAACCCTCTGACCAGGGTCTGCTCTATTTGTTCATGCTATAATAAATATATGATTCTACAGTTTCTGTCATGGCGAAAATGGCTCATGAGCTATTATAACAATTAACCCATTCCCTCATACTGACGCCTTTGGACGACTCTGTAAAAGTCACTTTATGAAACCATTGTGATAAATAGAGCATTTGCTCCTATAGGAGCAAATGCTCTATTTATCACACTAGTTTCAAACTACAAAATTCTAAAAGTTTCCTTTTTTCTAATTAATGCTCCTTTTCGGTAGGATTTATTCAAAGAGGTTGTACCTAAATTAGCCTATGAGGAAATGGGTTAATCTGATTAATGTTCATGGATTATTTCTTACACGGATAGTCATGGAGTAGTACACATGTGTTCTGCATTGACTCCTTCGGCACCAAATTTCTAATTGTCGTCGGCAAACCACTTTTGTTAAATCATTTGGAAAAGTAAGGAAATGAGATAAATAAATGCAAAATTTAAAGAAATAAAACACACATATAGCAATAGAGTTTGAGACAAAAAGTGACCTGTGGTGTGGGGGTTCTGAAAAGGAGTGCCGTAAACTGCTAAAATGAACTAGTGCATTTTAGTCAAAGCAGTTTGAGTTCGGCCAATCATGAATCTTTAAGAAAATACATGTACGTGGAACCAATAAATTACGCACTTAATTGTTAGCCAATCGTAGCGCTTATTCACTCCATGTGCGTCGTCGGTCGTATTAATTACTACGCTGTTTGTAAACAATGGCCGAAACAGCCGTTTCATTTTTGTCTTAAAAAGAGTCTTATAAAGCGAGTGTCACATTTATTACAGTAAAACTCGTTTCATAAAAACAAGATCATCTTTGTAAGAAATAATAGCACCATGGGTATTTTAAGCCTTTCGCTGCCAATGCCGGATCTGTGATTACCTATGCAAACAGTTTGGATCCAGATGAGACGCCGAGTAACTCGGCGTCTCGTCAGGATCCAAACTGTTTGTTACTGTTACTATGTTTTTGAAACAAAAATGAAGAAAATCAAAAGAATGAAAATTTGTAGCAGACGACAAAGTTAGCAGACGACAGGGTTTGGCAGCGAAATGGTTAACGAACTTTTACAATGACATATGCAGACAAGATTGTTTTACCATAGTAGAAACTGGTCTTTGCTATTCAACCAACTGTATAAAAGACCCCGATCCGCCATAATCTCCAGGAACAGTCTGATCTGAGTTTACGCTGTTTAAAATGCATAAAATGGGTCAATGTAA
Source organism: Azorinus chamasolen (assembly GCA_963576725.1). NCBI lineage: Eukaryota > Metazoa > Mollusca > Bivalvia > Cardiida > Solecurtidae > Azorinus > Azorinus chamasolen. Next base: position 76,393,026 of record OY755248.1, read on the forward strand.
GGGTTAACTAAGCAGCTTTATCAACTGCAGCACCTACCACATCAACCTCATCAACTTCGACGACGAGTTCAACAACCTCTACAACTTCGACGACGAGTTCAACAACTTCTTCAACTTCGACGACGAGTTCAACAACGTCTTCAACTTCGACGACGAGTTCAACAACTTCTACAACTCCGACGACGAGTTCAACAACTTCTACAACAGCAACATCAACTCCAAGTTCTACTACAACCAGCACACCCACTGGCACTACACCTACCACAGGTAAGTGGTAACTACCTCTAATAACACTGAAACTGGGTCCACGTTACATTTGGGCTCAGATTAAAATCTAAACACATTTTAACTTCACACTTTGTTCTTACATATACATGTATAACAATTGTTTATTCAGCAAAAACTAAAACAAAACGGTTTGTATTAATACAAACAGAGAGAGAGAGACAGACAGACAGACAGACAGACAGACAGACAGACAGAGACAGAGAGAGACACAGAGAGAGACAGAGAGGGGAGACAGAGAGAGACAGAGAGACTGCTTTTCAAGAGAACAGCGTAATTTTAATGCTATATCATGTTGTTTTATTAAAAATCCAGTAATGCATTAGATCCTTTTCAACGCAATATTTTTTGTTTATTTTCCAACGAACGATTTGGCAATTTTTGGTTCTATACTTATCTAGCCCCATCGCATATAATTCGAACTAAAACGGTTGTAATTAGCGCACTGACCCGGTTGTGAAAGAGTCTCTACCGTGAAGTCACCAGTACCGCCAAAGAGCCGGTCAATTTTTTTATCAATGTATACATGTACATTGCATGAGTATGGTTGCATATTTCTGACAGCACTTACTTCTTAGCTTTCGTGAAAAGTTTCCAATTAATATCTGACATAATTATCTAATACGTGGAAAGTAGAATCTCTTCACGAAAACCTTGTTCATTTATCAAAAAATAGATATCCTGTTCTATGTCATTGCACATCAATGGGCCACTGCCGCGGTCATCCGAAAACAATTTTCCATTTTTTATAAGTTGTAACATAAGACTTTTCTAGTTAATTAATTACCATCAAACCCTATGTCGTGACGACTCTTTAGAATCGTCTCTTCGAGACGATTCTAAAGAGTGGTCACAGCACAGGGTTTGGTACAAAAATGGCGATTTTAGTATTTGAGTATGATTTAGTACATGTATCTGAGTAAGTACATTTATCTGGTGTGCTGTATATGATCTTTGTGTGTATGTTTCGATTTATCTCTAGTTTCGACTTCTGCTTGGGTTCACAAGGAGTGGCCTGAAGGATCGTGTACCCGTGTGTACGCAGTCTGTGATTTCAGTATGGAGTCGGTGATGGAAGCAGAGAGTGTCCGCTTCAATATCACATTCAGCTCTCCTGTTAAGAAATTCAAGGTAAACAACGTGTTTTCTGAACTATAATTATTATATCGTATTACTGTAAAGCATGTCTTTTCAGAGAATGGAGATGGAATTACACTAGAATTAACATTAGAATTTCATTCTATTCGACAAGAAGTTTAGTGCTTGTAATTGTTACACTCCAGCAATCTTGCACTCAACATTCGAGCTGGGTCATGTTTCACTATTGCACTATAGTCACATATTCACACATATTCACCACATTTATCGTTTTTACATCACATTAACTCTTTCGGCGCCAAATACCTAATTGTCGTCTGCAAACCACTTTTGTTAAAACATTTGATAAAATAAGGAAACGAGATAAATAAATGCAAATTTGAAAGGAATTAAGTACATATATAGAAGACAAAAAAATGAAGTCCCTGATCAGACGCCGCCTTGAAAAGGCGGCGTCTGATCTGGGACTGTACTATTTGTCGTGGTGCATTTTTGCGACATTGGCGGTGAAAGGGTTAATAGCACAATATAACTTCTGACATACAGGAACCATACTAAAAGTATAACTGTCGTTACATGTATGTTATTGATAGAATGTGTATTTGTACACAATTTGAACATTGTGGATTAACCCATAATCTCCCAGGGGAGTTAATTTCCTAGGTCCTGGCTGTTTCAAAAGCGTAGATATACGTATTATGTCAAAAGTGAAGTTTCGAGCTGCGACAGAACAACTTTGAACACTCTCGAATTTCAACGAGTATTTGAACAATTTCTTATCTGAATCTAATTTCTTAAGTTTACAGCTTAATGCAAATCTAAAGTAATACAGAACGCTTCTGTAGAAGCGTTCGGAATTACTTTAGAGATACACGAAGTCTAGATGTGCGTATTAATACACTTAACCTTTTCGGCGCCAGATTTCTAATTGTCGTCTGCAGTCCAAATATTGTTAAATCATTCGGTACAATAAGGTTATGAGATAAATAAATGCAAATTTTAAAAGAATAAAGTACATATATAGAAATAGAGAATGAGACAAAAATTGAAGTCCCTGATCAGACGCCGCCTTGAAAAGGCGGCGTCTGATCTGGGGCTGCACTATTTGTCGTGGTGCATTTATGCGA